>JASVER010000046.1:4529754-4637783 GCA_030449065.1 Oceanodroma leucorhoa | reverse complement strand
GGGAAAAGTTTTCTGGACTCCCAAAATGGAAGTTCTAGAGCATTCAGCCAGTAGAATACAGTAAAAGAAAAAAAAAAAAAAAAGTGTCTCCTTCACACTCCCTGGCACGTAACATAAGGTAACAAATGATTAACCTAAGCTGAATTTCACTGTTTAAAAAACTACCCAGAACATTGCTTTTCAAATTATCAAATACCACGTTCAAATAACAATACAAAATTACTTTACAGCCTGTTGTTATCCTGAAGCTCTGAAACATATCTTCCCACATACACCTTCATTTTTATCCCTTTAATATATATCTAAAGAACTATCATACCACTTCTCAACCTTTGTTTGGCTAAAYTAAGTGAGCCAAGAAGAAAAATTACCACTAAGTTGTGGTATCAAAGGAAGTATATCATCAAAAGCAAGAAAAAGGCAAATTGTCTTTGTCTTGCTTTCTCCATCATGTCTTTGGARCAATATTCTTTTGTTAAACATGTCAAACAGAAGCCATATGAAATTAAAATAATTTTTTGAATACATGATAATAGAAATATATTTAAGAAATTACTTGTTTAAAAAAAAGACACATTTTGCTTCTCTAAATCTGCTGTATGAATTGTTACCTTTGCAAAACATTTCAACCTAATTTTGTTTCCTTTACGCACACACAAGTTGAATTCTCCTGCATCTGGAGAGTTGAACCTTGGATGCCAAACAACTTCACACTCCAGATCTCTATAGGCCTCCACAAAGCCTAAATAAATGTAATTTACATGTTATAGCATACATATGTACAATTATCAAATTACATTGTATAATTAGAAATAACATAAGCACATTMAAGTGAAATGACCTTCTATTACTGAAGACTATGCCTACATTTCAAAGGTGTTGAACAGTATGCTGAATTAAGTAAAATTAGTTTCTGAATTCTCATGACAATTGCATAATCTGTTTATTAGTATCCTGCAGTAAAACACACTCAGAGTTAGTTCACTGGCATTTTTTACCCATTAATTACTCAAATAKTCAACATTTTAAAAAAAAATAAAAGAACAGACTATCCTTCTTCTAGAATAAGAAGTTTGGGAAAGACCATATACATTTTCTTGCTTGCAATTGAGTCTGAACTTATATCAGCAGAAATATCTTTTATCAACAATCAGAGAACACCAAGCTCCTGATCCAGCCAAATCTTGTCTGAACTGTGTAATGCCAATTCAGTTAGCAGTTAATTCTTTAATAATGGAGCTCCAACATACTCCTGCAGAACACCATCTTTCAAAGGAAAGAAGGTAAAAGCCAATGTCTCACACACTTCTAACAAATATTGATCCATAATGCAAGTGGAAACTAATACCAGATTGAATTCCATTTGTGTCACTCAGACTGTCTACATCAACTTCTTAGCAGATTTATTCATACAGTGCTTTTGGAAAATTCCCTATCCTGATGAGCTGTACAATATTGCTAACTGTCATTGACAAGCTGCCTCACTTTTGAAATATCAGCAGCCTGTGCTGAGAAAAATGGTTACGTAAATGCTGCTGGCTGGACATAGAAACAACGAACTGGATTGAGTATGCACTCAGCATGGGGCTTATACAGGGAGTGCTGCTATGGTATTAACACTCTGATCTGATACTGCTTTTGGGATACGCTGATATTGTCCCAAATCTAAAAAATACAGTTTATAGCATCAGCTGAATGTTTGTCTTACTTAAGATTATTGACATTTAAGATACATGCACAGACACTGTACTTGCATAGTATACCTTTGGCTGGCTGTATAGAAAATGCAGTGCCTCTATCTGTAAYTACAGGTTTCCAAGTGAACTCAGCAGGATGGTTTCTGGGATTGTATACCCTGACAGTTGTTCTAAATTCTGTCTCCGCTAGGTAGCCAGGAATAGGATTTAAAATCAGTTCTCTTGCAGACAGCTCAAGTTCAACAGACACTGCTTTTGCAACTACCAGCACATGCCCAAGGTGTTGGTTGTTTATTGTGTAAGTGAAAGATCTGTAACAAAAATATATATTTCTCAGTATTTTTATGTATTTATTATGTTGTAGTCAGAGTAAAATTTATGTGAAATATAATCATTAGCAAGAAAATACTTAACAAAACAATTGAGTGTGAACACACAGTTAAGACTGACAAGAGAAAGCAATTTGTAATTGTTTTGCATACAACTTACATCATATCAAAAGTGAAGACCATCCCAAAGGATGATCAACCTCATACAGTCATTTTAACAGCATTAGCAAAGTGAGAGTTCCATCTGCATATCAGAAGGCTAGAAAACAGTTTGCCTATACATTTACCCATGAGCTGCATCAAAAGATCTGAGCATAGATGCAGTGATGCAACACTATGCCAGAAAGAGCACAGTATTTTCCATAAAATTTCTCCTAACAAATACCTTGTAATAGCAAACTTTTTTCCCTGATATAACTGTGGCTATATGGGCTTTCGACAGGACAGTTTGTCGGGTTTTTTTAAAYCTTAAGAAACATTACTATACTAGCAAAATATGGCAACGTAAAACTGCATTAATCATTGCAATATCACCACAAATGAGTGTACACCATTAACAATTACCATAATTACACTGAGTTTAAACCAGCCACACGATTTTTTCTATTCTACTACTGCAAAGAAAATATGGAAATCAAGACAAATATAAGAAACCTTACCTTTTAAACATTCCAAGAGTGTTTGTCTCAAATACAATTGGAATATGAGTCTTTGTAAGAGGAGGCACCACCTGAGACAATGGACTCGTCTGCTGTAATTCATCAATTTCAATCTCAATTTGTATCCATATATGAACTAACAAGTTATTGATGATGTGCAGTTTTCTGGCTGCTGTAGAATACACACAAACATCACCAAAATCGATAGTAGAAGGACCTGGAATATATAAGAAATAACATCTTCAACATTAAAAAGTAAAAATTAAAATATGGAAGCATAACTACTGGAACATTATGATCAAAACATTTTAGTCCCTCAAATTACAGAATTAGTCAGCTAGAACAAWCCTGTAGCAGAATAAATTCACACTAGCATTTGGAAGTAAATACCATGCATGTTCTGTGAATGTTTTCAGTAGTACAACTCAAAAGCCAGCACCAACATTTATTTCTTAATTCTGTGTTAGCCAGCTATTAAAATAGGAAAAGCAATGTGCTAATTACTAAAGGCATTATTAATAATCATAAATACTTCTTTTTATTAATCAGATATTTAAATGGCTAGACAACCAGCAATTCACTGAGAGTTTATAGACTTAACCTGTTTATTTGCTCCCTGATGTGCGACGATTTGCTTTAATAACGCATGTAATTTGATGGTGACAGAATTATCTCACTACTTTATTTACTGCTAACACCAATTTTTATGCTGGTCTGCAAACTTTAGTGTTCATGGCACTAATCAAACATCTTACAAAACTCTAATTAGTATTGGTATTAATATGTTTAACTTATTCTACCTTTCCCACAGCTACGCTATTTAAGTTCTGGCTTCATTGAAAATAAAAAATGCCCAGAAAGTACTGAAAATTTTCACTTTGATGCTAAATAATTTTACTTAAGAAAAATTGAGCTTAAAATAGACCAGTTTTAGTACCAAATGTTATTAATAGATTAGTCCCTCACAGACTTTAGGTGTTACTCCCCATCACAGAGCATTCCACTGAAATTATTTGAAGGAGGATCCTGAAGAAGTTCTACTTTTTTGGGATATCGCTGTTCACTGTTAATTCCCAGAAAGATTATGAACACTTCCATGAATCTTGCTGATATTAATGCTGGTCCAGATACTATCTAATAACAACACATAAGGGTATGAGCAACCCTCACACTATGCTGTATTGATTTCTCTATAATAGGCTGTAGTATGAGCAGTCTTTAAAGGAAGCTCTCCTTTTACATGTTCATACCTAGTCACATCTCTGTATGTTCTGAGGAGTACAAAGCTTTAGTTAAACACTACTCTAGATATCAAGCTGCCACCAAATTAAGCTGTTTTCTATTTAAGGTGAACAACAATGAATATGAATTGTGTTACTATGAATAAGTGCTCTGATAACAACTATATGCATTTTGTAACCAAATTAAAAATCTTACCAATSAGTATTTGATGAAGCTGCTTGGATGTCAAAGTTAGACTACAATCTTCCTTCTCTTGGGTAGAAGATGGCATAGCACTAAGCCCACTCCAAATCTGTGATAAGCACAAGACATCTTCTCAGAGCAGGATCAAAATTCTTATGCTTTTTTGTATGGTAAACACATCATGTTTACATTACTACTCAAGCATTTAACTTACTTCTTTGACTGAAGATTTAGAACCAATTGCTGCCAATTTTTGACAAGTTAATAGGCAATTCTCATCTAAAGGAAGCATTTTGAACTGTAGCTTCTCCTTGTGAAAATCTGTGATTGAGATCTTTGGTGACATAAGCCCTTCAGCTGGTTTAAGGCCTATGCTCACAGAATTATTATAAATATAAAACTGCCTATAGAGGAGAGAAGAAGAAAAAGAATATGGAAATCTAGAAGTTTGAGCATTCCATGTTCTACACATTAAACTATCTAAGATTTTTAAACATAAAAAAATAATACTTTAAGTAGAAATATTTCATTATTAAAAAAACTCAAGTACAGAAAATGCCTTGAAAATTCTTTTATTGTATTGTTTAGGCAAGGATTAACGTCTATTGCACATTTGTGGCAGTTGCTAAGCTAAACAGGTTGCAAGCATTATGGCTACCAACATATAAATATTATATCATGTCTAAAATACTTCTTAAAGAACAATTAAGTTGTAAAGTCAAGYACTTAAAAGTTAGCAAATGCCAAGATTACAAAGGATCCTTTAATTGTGTATGTCTGAACTGGATCACTTATAGCCTAATTTTCAGAGCAATTAACTTTTCTTASTCAAAATTCAACTCCAATCAATCAATTTCACCTGCAACCAAGAGATTTGAAACTTCCAGAGATCTTACACAGATGTTTCATATCAAGTATTCAGAAAAATTATTACTGTGTTCGATAGTAATAGTGAAATTCATCAGGAAACTGCGAAATTTTCCTTTCTGTTCTTGCTCCTCATGCAATGTAACTTGAACATATGTGTTATGGTCATATAAACAACAGTTCAGCCACTACACAACACCAGTTCCCTTCAAGGAAACCATACATCATGTGCATGCATAAAAATAAAATAAATCCAGCTCTGCAAGCCTTGTCTGAATCATGATGTACATASACAGAGCAAGGCAAATTGAGATTACAAGAATAATCCACTGGCATTATTAATTTTTAAACAATGGGTCTTGCAAACTTAACACTTTTAAGGTATTACTTGCTTTAGAGGCTTTTTTTTTTTTAATAAAACTTTTAATAGTAGCAGTGCTGTCAGTTCTGCTTTTCCATGATTTTGCTCCACAGCGTACCAACCAAATACACAAATTCATGAAGTGAGAATTTCCTAAAAGATAAGGCTTATATCTTACTATAAGAACCAATACAATCCTTTAATCTTATCTACTTAATTCCTCAAATTATATCATCATTTATGTACTGAATCCATCACTTTGGGTGAGCTAGACATACTAGTTGGAAATATGTACAATTTATTATATAAAAAGAAAAGAGAAGAGAAACCAACACAATAAATGTTATGCTTTTCCTATTAACCATAACCAACTCTTCTTACAGCTTGGCATCTTATTTTAAGTTCCATGCCTCTGTCCCTACATTTTACCCAGGAAGTGATCTCTAAGTGTCTAAATGAACATTTGAACATAATGGGTTTTGAATGCATTATAAATGAAGGTCCCAAGACCACAAGCATTTCAGCATGGGACAAATTTAGGTATATGATTGGTGCCACTAAGTTAATTCTGCATGTGTATACACATATTTTTCCTATGAGCCTAAAGTATTTATTTATCCTTTAAACAAAGTCTTACCTRGCAGCATCTTTCTGTAAACGACGCTGTCTTAAACTAGAAATGAAGCCTGCGTAGTATTCCTTATGTGCTTCTTTTGACAGCCGTTCACAGTCAGTATAAGAAAACTCTGGATCTATATAATTATATCTCTCAGTCTTTGTAAAGATAGTCCTAAATATTTAAAGAGAATTGCAGTTTCACTACATGCGTAAAATGATTCTGGGTCTCGTTAGAAAGAAAACATATTGATTTTGCTACATATATATTTCATTGCAAACATTCTTTTTATCACAGATGATTATTAATATTTGACCTTGTAAAGGCAACCATAAAAATGAAATATTAAACTGCAATAGCTACATTTGTAGTTTCACATAAGAAAAGCAACTCAAGAAATTTATGTGCAAGAGGCTCAAGGTTAAGTAGAATGCAATGAATTTTAACAAATTTTCAGCCTGAAATAAAAAAGTAAACTGTCATATGAGTAACCATTCTTGATCTACTATACAGTATATACAAATGTGTGGTTTTAAATATTATATTCACATACTTTTTACCTGTACTTTTTATTCCATTCACTAGGCCTAATGCTGGCTGCGCGGTCATTAGGAAAAGCTATAAGTGCATCACCCTCACAATTCCTGTTTATCCAGTGAGTATGAATTTGTGTTTGGGTTGATTTAAGTATTGCCACAGGTGCTGTATCAGTGCACTGTCCTGTGCCATCAGCTACAAACTGTCCAGTTGCATTCGAAATCATTGGTGTTATACCTTAAAATTTAAAAAAAATGTTACATACACTTATACTAATACTTTCTAAACAGAATTCAAATTCTTAGGAAAATATTTCTTAATTTATACTGGTCCACTCAGCAGCCCAACAATCAGTCACCCATCCCTCAGTCAAGAGGGAAGAAGGCATTCAGACCATACTAATAGACAACCACCTTTCCCGGCCTAGGTCACAGACAAACAAATATTAGAGCCCTACTACTCTACCCAAACCACTACTACTATGTCCAGCTGTGATGTTTTGTCTTGCATGTGCACAGGGCCGAACGTTCAGAGCTGCCTCTGTCACAACACTGTCCGCAGTGTCCTAAAGCTTGTTTTAAGGGCTGCAAACACAGGCATGATTTTTGACAAAGAACTCCCAAGCTATCACAACTAAAAAGAGAGCTCAGATCTTTTTCACTCACGTTTTAGAAAAGCACATATATATTAAAGTTAAAGAGAAAAATTATAACAGAAACTAAGCCATGTGTTTGCTCACCTCTCCTACATAAAGATACACATTTAAAACAGCACTATAAATAAATACGTAAATCCATTCTTCAACTGTCCCTTCCTCCCTCACCTGCAAAAAAATTGATACATTAAACTAAACATATTGGTTTTACCCACTTTAGCCTTACTTTACTCTCAAATGAATAGAAAAAAAAAAACCTCCTCCAAACTATAGGAGCGATTACAACTTCCACTGCCCAGGGAGGCACAGTTTGCAAGAAGCTTCATTCCAGTCTCTTCCCACCTCCATCAAATACAGAGAGACAAGTGCACATACTCATCCACAGAGACTGGGAGGAGAACAGGAAGATACAGAACCCATCTATGTAAGGATCTGAAAAAACTCACTTTCCCTCCACACTTCAATGAAGCTTAAAAGCAAAGCACAGATATCAGTAGCCTATAGAGTACAGATACCCATCATAACCTCTTTATAAACCTGCAAATAGGAGCAGAATGGGGACATTAATAGAGTAAATGGTAGACAACAGCATTTAGAAAAGCTGACAAAACTTGAATACTACATTAAATCTTTGATCCACAGAAACATATTTTAATTGTGTTTTTGAAGCAGGAAAACTGCAGTTCTGGATTTCAACAATAAAACCCAGAAATTGCAAAACTTTAGTTTCTCGTCAATTCTTGATAGTCATGGACTTGAAACACCTTCCTGAAAGTAGTAGGAATGTCCAGTGGCTTATCAACCATTCTGATATATGCAGAAAGAAGAGCATTTTATCCTGACTTTCCAACAACTTCCTCCTTTTACTTCCCCACAATGCTCTCTCTGAAAAAAATGGGTATTGCCTTCCTGTTTTTCATTAGCGAGTACATCTTCAAGTGGGCAGCAGTCAGTTAAGGAGTATTCAAGCTCCCCTCCTTATCTACACACAGAAGCCAGGTGCACCACTGTACAGGACAGCCCTGTTGCACTAGTGCTACCTGCAGATGCTACAGTATATTTGATGCTAGAAAAAGCTACGTTTCCCATGTCTGGTTTCAAAATCCGGTGACAGGCGTAGTCAAATCTACTGTAAAGTGGTTGTTCATGGGACATGTTAGGAACATGAGGAACAAATTAAAGATTAATTATTGCATATCCTGAAAGATTCTTTACGCTGGCATAGGCTTCATAGAATGAGAAGAGTCAATGGACGTGGGACAGGTAGCAGGCTGTATTAACTGGCAAATTCATCCGGCAGTAGTAACTTAGTAACTTTCAATCAATAAAGAATACCCTGTTATGTTTCCTAACTTCTTTCTGCGCTTTACCCATCTCTCTACTTATAAATGAAACATACTAGCACTGTGTAATGGCACCGCTGCCAAAAACTGAAGCTTTTATTTTCTGATTTATAATAGTTAAATACTAACATGATGAAAATTTATGCTTTAATAGTTCAATTTTTGTTAAAATTGAGGGAGGGTTCACCATTATATTTTAGCTGTTGTTTTACACTCTCATGGGTATATGTCAYACAAATGAGCATTTCCTAAACTCCCAAAGAGATATTATTTTTTTAAAATAAACTACAAGCAGTAAAAAATTATCTTTTAAAATGTTAAAAATGTACTTTTAAAACATTTTATCACTTGTCACTTATCTTTTTAGCATCTTACCGGGATTAATTTTGAATAGAATGTTTTTTCGTTTAGATTTGCACACACCAATAAAGCTCAAATATATTTGGTGAAAGGATTTTTTCTTCGAAACCTGTAAGTTATTTTTCTCTAATCCTGTACCAATGATATCAACAACTTGCTTCACTTTAAATGTTCCTATTTGATGTGGAGAAAATGAAAATACCACATCCTGGAAAAGAAAAGTCATTATGAGACATATGAGGCAGAAAAGCAAAGAGAAAATTTTGTGTAATTCTCTGTTTAATTGAGTCACTTCTTTCCATGCTTACTTCTAAGATAGGTGTTCAAAACTGGGCTTTTAGAATATGCCAACTGCCACACATAATTAGCAATATAAGGAAATATAAAACTGCTAYGCATTAGAACACCACAAACTCTCACTTGCTCATTTCTGGAACAAATTGTTCTCTCTCTTGTGCCCTGAGTTACAGGTTTGTGAAATTATAAATGTTTCCATATTTGACTTAAATCTGGCAAAGTTTCTTCCATTAAAAGATATGCTATGTTACTCAAGAATTTGTGATTTACTGAAAGAAATTAAAAGAATTCTGCAAAGATTTGGCTATAATTCCATCTTTTCGAGTCAGTAAAATATAAAAAACGTAAAGCCAGGAAAAACCTGGGTAAAGTTTCTTTAGTACTACAATTATTTTTTCCAAATTTGAAGTAACACTTGTTGCTTCCTGGAGTACAGGAAAGAGCATTAAAAGACTCTACATAAGGAGAAAAAAATTATATATTTGGCTGATATTAAATGTCATAGCTACTGAAATTAAATTGTTCTGATTTACTTTCAAGAAATTCCACCACTGACCACTGTAAAGCATATCTACATAATCTAAGAGAAAGAGGTAATTACCTTTGCAGATTTTTTTTTAATTTTTCCTTTTTCAGGAGAAATATTAAAGTGAGCAGTCTTGCRGAACCTGAATGTTACTGGAAGGGACTCGGATTCATTTTTGAATGTGCATAGAACTTGTGTTTGTTCACCCAGAAAACAGTCCATGAACTTAATAACTGGTCCTGGATTAAAAGTTAACATGACAGGAAGCCCAGAACCTGTCAAAGCTAACTCTATGTGACAAGGATGATTCACTGCATTAGAMAAACACAAAAAACAAACAAATAAACAAACCTCACACACCTATTAGCYTACAAACAGAAAAGTCATACTGTAGTTGTATGGTTGCAAAAACAAAATAATACCGTACTACAATATGATTTATAATGCAATTTTCTATAAACTTAATACAAACATGCTTACTTATAATGGCTGTTAGATAACATATTCCCTCATTAAGGAATTTGAGAGTGATCAAATATTCACTTCAAAATGCACAAAACTGGTATTACCAAAGTGCTGGTGGCTTGCAAATGGCTGGGTTTTTTTTTTTTATGTCCTCCAAATATTTACATTTATAATTAAGTTCTAGGTGTTCACTACCAGAAGGTTTATTCATGACACACAATTCCYTCCTTCTTTCTACTCACTGTTCGAAGAGGTTTTGGCGCTAAAGCATTAAAGGTGTAAGTTACAATGATTTATTTGTATTGATATAAATAAAATAAACACAGGTTTCCCATAAAACTGTTAAGAAGATGAAGAAATTAAAAAAAAAAAAGAAAAAATAATCAAGAYATACAGTTTTATCATCCATATATTCATTTCTGATAGTGACTATACATTTCTGATGACATACTCGTGATTGCTGTGGCACCATCACTGACGGCCTGCAGATAGCCATCTCTATTCCCAACAGCTTCAAATCTCAGAAACAGTACGTAATCTTGTTTCAGTGACGAGTCATTCACTCCAAAGTCTCTTTTAAATTTTCTGTAAGAGTCACAATCTCTAATTACAAGATGGGGACAAAAACAAACCACCAAATCCCAACCCACAAAAAAATCAAGGCTTATTTTTAATCATCCAATCTGGCTTCTCTGCTGTTGGTTACAGCTTGAACAAATTATCTTCATACTTCCTTTCAGAAAATGGAACTGTAACAAATTTAAGCTCAACAATATCTGTATGCTTATTATACTAGTCATTTGATATCTTTTCCAGTCTACAACAGTTTTCTAAACTACTGTTACATGCATAATAATCACTTATAATTAGAGTTTAAGTAAGGGAAAATGGCAAGAGCACATTTTCTTTTTCTTTTCCTTATYTGAAGAAGAAATGTTCCTTTATGCTTACTTCTTTTTTAATGGAATGAAAGCTCTCCAAAATGTTTCAGTCTCTTGGTGATGAAATATATATATTCTTTCATAATGCTGCACATATACTATATCTTTATGAAATAAATCTGCAGTCATTCAAAAGGCACTTAATTTGACACTGTAGATCTCCCTCAACAATCTTTAGAGATTCAACATATTTAATGGGAGCTGCAATTAGTTCCCTTGGCAAAATCTAGTAAAATTCTTGTTCTGGCAAAACAAGCTTAACCAATTCTTTGTTCAAATATATCCTTAATATATTATAAAACATTTCCCAGATAATCACTTCAGACTTTSCTTTCTCATTTGTAGTATCATGCCAAGCAATTTCTTTTAACACACATAAATACGTAAGAAGTCATTCAGAAAAAATGATTAACTTAAAATTATTTTCTCTAACACAGCTCTTTACAGAATAGTTTAGACCAATCAACTTGTATGTGTGTGTCTAATTTGGACCACTCACTCACTTTGGACTAAAGCACAATGTAACCAAAGATTTCTCATAAGGTAGCAAGGTTCCTTGATTGGGAATGCACAAGATCAAGGTGGAAACATCTACATCTCTTGTTCTATTTTTGAGGCTTAAGTCTTGTAAAACAGCATCTGCACTCCTCTGAAGATCTGTCCCCTAAAAAATAATCAAAATGTGGAATAGTTCAGCCTGTTCTGCTTCCCCTTTTGTCTTTGTTGTGGGTTTTTTTTCCCTACACATAAATTTTCATATCTTTCACAACAAGTAGAAAGACATAATGTAAGTAATAGCACTGACATAGTGCATATTACATATCACATGGCTAATTAACCAATTTTTAAACATCAATTTCATATCAATATTTTGAATTCCCTTTTTTAAAGATGATGCTCACTCAGATGATTTCACTGTCTGAGAAAAACAAGTGAAACCATAGATGCCTAACATTTTAGAATACCAAAATATATTTTGGTAACTCCTGCTAAATGATAAAAAATCCAGTAGGCCAAGCAAAACCACTCAAAAAAAAMCAACAAAACAAAACACCACAGCCAGGGAACGTACTTAACATTGTTAAGGTTAAGATGTCACATAGTGAAACAGAAATATCTGAAAAACTAAATTCCAAGGTTAAATTATAGTAAAAAATTTGTTGGTTGGACAGAAGTTTCAGAAAGCCTATTGATCAGGAAATAGTATGACATAGTAAACACTACTAGAAGATGAATGTTGAGAAACAAAAAATGCAAAAGCAGAAATGAAAACAAGTTTTCAACTAAAATAAAAACCAGAACAGTTTCTTACCATCTCTCCTCCAATGGCATTGTCTTCCAGTACTGCTACCCAGTCCATACAYTCAGGACTTTCATTGTATAAAGATATTTGTTCAGTCTTTGAAGACCCAAAGTAAACTGGTCCAAAGTGAATGCATTCCAGTATATTTCCACAAGACACTCCTAGAACTTTAAGAACTTGTTCAACCACAACAGCTTTGATCCATACTTCAGTGCAGCCATGACCTTCCAACTCCACTCTGTCAGTAAGAGTAGCAAGCAGCCATAGGTAATGTAGAAAAGTGTTAAAAATAATCTGTTTGATTTATACTAGAACCTATGCGAAACTGACCCAAATCAAAGCATTTAAATCACTGGCTTTCCAGTAAAAGTCTATCTACCAGACTGCAGGAGATGGGGTTTAACCGTTTAGCCGTTTAACCAAGATGGAGTGAAGAAAAAAAAAAAAAAAATCAGTGGTGGTAGCCTGGACAGCAAAGGAAAGGCAGAAAGCACGACACTTTGCAACCAAGAGGTTGAAACTCAGTAACCAAAGGAAATATCATATGAAGGAGGATGTAACTGTGAGGCAAAATACAGATATTGTCCTCTCTGTCACTCTAATAGAATTTTTCCCCTTTCATTTCATTTCCTTTTYCAGCAGGCTGCAAAAAGCAAGAACAGGAAGAACTGAACTTTAAGTCATGTATCTTAATAATAATTAATAATAACAGGAAACACACATCCCCACCACACACACTCACCCTCCTCTCCCCACCCCACCCCCCCAAAAAAAAACAAAAACAACCACACCCTATTCACTATAATAAGAAAATAGGATTGAAAGGGACTTTCCAGATTGGTATCCACTTCCAAATTCTGGCACTTCCTAAAAAGTCTGTATTACCATTTGAAAAGAGACAAGGTAGGCATTTAAAAATAGCCTATTCATAAAAGAGTTAGTGGTTGCAAATACATTCCCTCCATTTAAAATAAGATACACCAAAGTACATCATAATGTTTCTGAGACTCCTGAAACACACAGAGCCAAAGGAAAAGYAGCAAAGTTACAGACGCTAAAAAAAGTAAGGAACACAGGATCTGTAGAAAGKTGAATGATCCAAAAGCTCTTGGTTAGTTGTATACTGAGAGATGTGTAAACATCCAATATCTCTATGACTTATGAGAGATCTTTAATAACACAGCCAGGTATAAAATTTATGCATCACTGTTCTGTGAAGATAATATAATCATCAAATGAATTTAATAAAAATAAATGTGGAAGACAGCAACTGACACCTGGGAGCTTAACTGTATTAGACAAACRTTTATTATAAAGACTAGAATTAAAWACGGACAAAAAAGTWATTTATAGAGCTGGATTTCTTCAGTCATACACTCACTTTAKCACTTCTTTGATGATTCTGGGTACATCTGTGCAGATATCCACTTTAATTGTGTTTATAGATTTCGGCTCTACCACTCCACTGGTAGGTTCTATGTTAAGCAGGACAACCCCATCATATGATATTTTAAATGTACCTAAAAGAAACAGAATAATAAACAATGTTAAACAACATAAAGTTGTAGACTTATATTCTTCTATTACACATTTGGAATTACAAAACACATAATGCAGATATTCACAAGCAGTACATTTTCCTATTGAAACACGAAACAGAGTTGATCTTTTTCAAAACTGTTCCTAACACGTAGTAGATCATTATTTCCAATGTTTCTTTAAATATTACACCTACATGTCCAATGCCACTTTGCAAGTTGTGATTGTAACASAAAAGGTACTCACATTCCAAACAAAAGTGGAGTATCATAAAGCAGCTGTAACATTTTGTAAGTTACGGGATATTTTATACACAGCTCTAGGCAGCTACCGTAGCCAGAAAGTTAAGTGCATGTTGCAGGTAACAACAGTTTTCATGATTTGGTATGTACACACCACAATTTATTGCAGAAGAGAACAGTGAACATTTCTAGGTTATAAAAATATTTTTTAAAATGTAAAAAAAAATATTAAATGTGTATTTAACCAGCAGCATTAATTACATCCTTATACCATGTAATGCAAGAAATTCTTCCAAATGTTGTAGAAAAAATGCAGTRTTTGACCTCAGACAATAGATAACCTCTGATATGAGATCAGAAGCGGGAACAAAGCACTCATTTTGTGCATGGGGTGACATGTGAAATGCAATGCTTGTGTCACAGGCCAGCATACAGTACTTCCTGCTGATACAGTTTATGTGCTGCCTGTYAGTGCGACCTGCTGTATTACTATTTACAGAGCCTACAGAAACATAGATTCAGCAGCTATTCGTTTGTCTGTCCTCAATACATTCTTCACCAATCACCTCTTTCATTCTAATTTTGCCTGTGTCCAATCCTGCAAAACTCCATCGTGCAGCCTGCATGCATCATGCAACAGAGTTTATAACTAGAAACAGTTCCTACACAACATGAGAAATTTCACATCATGCAAATTAGTTGCAGATGCATATGTAATGTAGGTTATCTCATTTTCTTTATCTAATCATCATTCCTCAAACAAATAAGCTAGTATGTATGAGTAAGAGCTGATTATATAAACTGCATACTACATCTTTCAGTTGAGCTGGCTAGAAAAAAAAATATTTTTCCTTTGCTTTTTGGGAAAAAAATAAAAAATAAATAAAGTTCTATTCTAATTAGACAGCCATTTGATCTTTTTTTTAATATTGCAACCCATCTCTGTGTTTCTACAATCATGTATTTTCTGTTGGTATGATATTTTTTGTGGAAATCTATGAAGCAGATGTTCACACAACCTTGGCCTAATGCAAGTAAAGATACCTTGTGATATAATAAACAGCTGTACAAGTAAGGAACAAAAATAATTAACTGCCTTAAATTTGTTGTTTGAAACTCAGCATAGTTGACACCCTACTTCTGGAGAAAGGTGTCTGCAGCTTTGTCCAGTGGAAAAGGCAGTCAAATAGGTTACTTAGATCTAACAAGCGTTCTTACGCTCCATTCTCCATRTTTCTTATACTCCTGGAAGGGACCCTCACAGAAGTTGAAGGATGTGCATGTTTTGAAAGCTGTATGATCTCAGAAGCTATGGCAGCAAGATAAAAAACCACTCATTATCTTCTGGTAACAAATACGGTTCAATTCCCATCCTAGAGGGCTTTAGCTCTGAAAGTACAGGGAGCTTGTAGTTGTTTAATTAATAGACAGCTATTGGSATCACAGAATCACAAAGACAACAACGCAAAAGCAGACATGATTTGCTACTATTTACGTGGGGCATAGTAAGCCAATGAACAACTGTTATTTYTACATCTTTCAGAAGGGACTCAAAAAGTAGAAAACTTCTAAAATTTGGCAAAGTTCTAAATTCATTTTTCTTTCCTAAGCAGAAGCATAGTACTGCCTACAGAAGCAAYGGGCCATTTATAGAACCTTTAGCTACAATACTCATAATCTGCATAACCCAGAACTTCAGTTAATTTCTGCTTGGTTACTGAAGTGTTAACTTCCACAAAGTTACATTTTCCAAGAAAATAAAATATTTGTATCATTTAATGCATACTAAATATTTACCTGAAGCTGATCCATGGTTTGCAATACTAATCTCTTTACTAATTATTTTAYTGTTTGCAATCACTGCACCAAAATTAATCTCTGACTCAATTTCCAGATAACAGCATGGAATTAATCTGCAGAGAAAAGACATGGTTATATTTTCCCAAAACTTGAAAATATCTTTGCATTTTTAAAGAAATTTGTTTAAGCACTCCAGTGGAAGAGAGTTCTCTTCTCCTAGTTCTCCTACCAGTGTTTATGCAACTCACTTCAGCAGCATAGCATACACAGGGAAGATGTAAAAAAGATCTAGCTATCTATCAAGCTGTTTAATGACTAACTACAGTAACTTTAAAACAATACAGATTTAAACAATTAGTCAAAATGGAATTTATACATTTCTATTTAATTTTAAATACTTTATTACTGTACAAAGAACTTTAAATAAAACTATCTTGAGTTAGTTGCATCACAAAATAAGACCAAAGTTAACATTCACTGTATTTCATTATCAGCTGCCTGAACTAAAAGCAGAGAGAAAACATGCATGCCAGTTTCAATTTACAGTYTTCTTGTTTAATAGATACTTTATGTGGCTTCAACAAAACTTATTATAACAGACAGAAGTGGACAATGACACAAGTTACTTCTATTATTTATTTAAGAGCCTCAGCCAGCACGATGACATCACTGTATTGGGTACCGCTTAGCCATAATGAAAAGATCACACTCGCTTCAGGAAACTTGTATTTTAAAGGCCCCAGTTTCTAATACAATCACACCTCTGATCTCACATAAAACTGTGTTTTAAATCAGTTGGAATTTTACATCAGCACAGCAGTCTATCTCCTCTGAACCGCAAACAGGAACATGCAGGAACAATTGCATCTCATGATCTGCATTACATGCAGTACAGAAGACTAAATAGAGAAGGAAGATAAATCTCCTTGGCCGAGCTAGGTAAACCCTGCCCATATAATCTATTGCATAAGGGAGGGGGRGAGGAAGAGGGAAAAGAAGGAAGAGAGGAAAAAAAAAATTAAATCAGGAAATGCAACAAAAGAAGTTGCTCTTGGGAATGCTAATACACTGTTTTTAATTCTCTTTAATAACTCATTGTAATGCAAAAAAAAAATTAGCAAATTCTTGAAAGAGATGGTCTCGACCAGCAGGATGTGGCAAAAAATACCCAACAAAACAATAAAAAACCCACACCCAGGAAATAGCTATCAAGATTAGAGTACACTTGAAAAGATTGTAAAAACTTCACGTTCTAAGTATTCAGACATTGTCTCAAGAAGCTTTGTTGGAAAAATGAAACACAAGTATCTCTCCTCTCAAGATCCAAATATATAACTTCCCAAGTAGACCGGAATAAGCATAAATTCTAAGTGCAATGAGATTTTCTAATAGGTACAGACCTGTGCAAAAAGGGAGATAGTCAAGTTAGAGGTTCTGGGTTTTGTTTTTTAATACAGGGTGGGGTTTGGTTGGTTGGTTTAGTTTGCTGGCTTGGTTTTGGTTGGTTTTTTTTATGAAGGGAATTTATCCCTGGAAATGCCTAATTTCAAATGTTTTCTCAATATTTTTTAAAACAAGCAAATTAATTCTTAATTGTTATATTTCAAAAAAAAGAGCTTGGATGCAGAGTTTCTGTTAATCGTTAAAAAAAAAAAAAAAAAACACCACACACCAAACAAAAAAAACACCAACCACAACGGGCTTGTTTGAAACATATTCCCAAACCCTGAGTATAAGTATTTTCTATGGCAAACAAATATTTACATAACTAAATCATTACACTTGTATTACTGAGCACATCATAAGTCCACGATGCTGTAGAGATTAAGCTAAAAAAGTTTGGTCTCCAAAACTTATATCAAATACATGAGCCACAAATCAATATGATTAACCACTGGATCTAGTCTCATGAAACAGGCAAATAYGTAACAGCTATTTTACTTGCAAACCAAACAACTATGATATTAATGTCACTAAAGGACAATGGAAATAAAATTCTCTTCATGGCTTTTTTTACCAAATAAATGGTTACAAAAATAAGTGGAGTGTTACTGCAGTTTAGTGTTGTATGGGAAACTAACCTTTCCTACACTCTCAGTGAATCTCATCCCAGATTAAAGATTACCTTAAAATGAACAGTAGATGAGATTGAAGGAATCACACAAATTGTTGGCAGAAAGGTTAAATCTTTTCACGCTTTTTTCCTAAGCCACTAGTGAAATTTTCTTTCAATAAAATTCTATAGACAAAACATGCAGACCCATAAATCCATAGTGAATTATAGGTATATACATATCACCCTGTAACCCATACAGAAATAAAAGCTGAAAAACAACATAATTTCAAAGAAAGAAGACTACAAATAAGCTAATAGGTAAGAGAGAACTAGCACACATTTAAAGAGGCCAGTCTGAATAATATCAGCAACTTCCAAATATTTCTTATACAGTAACACATTATCTTGGACTATATTTATGAATTTTCTGAACTTGCTGTCACATGCTTTAAAACTTAATTCTGTTCTGCAGATGTACAACTCTTCAAAGGTACTGTTAGTACATAATCTGAGTGACATTCACCAGAGACAATGAAAATAAACACTACATTTGAGTTGGCCAAAAATCAGAATTTGTCACTGGTAAGAAATTTTATTTGTCTCTCACARAAATATATAGCAATTTGATGTAAATCTAAGTATAGCCTTAACAATTTTTAAAATCACTTATTTCAATTCTTGACACTTCAGGAAAAGTAGCATTAGTGTTTACTGCATTATTATTGATACATCAGTAGAAATAATGTAACATTATTAAAAATGTAAAAAAAATGCACAAACTTTTAAATAGGAAGTGAAAAAAACACACCAGAATTAAATAAATTTCGAGGAGGGGGAGTGTCTGTCCCCTAAAACAGAACATTGCAAATATTTCCTTCACTGAAAATATTTTCAGTTTCTTCCATCAAATTAAACACTTTCRTGGACATTTCATAGTGACAATGCAATTTTTATCAAAAAAATCTTTTGACTAGTATTTCTCAACCAGTGTTACCCTACATACATTATTTTCTCAAAATGGTTAATGATGCATTTTAAACTATGTTTGTATAGAAAAAAAAAGTTATGTATTTAGTGAACCTTCAGTGCAATAATTGAATATCATCTATCTATAAGCAGCAGACATGCATTACACAAAATACATTTCAGAAAAGACTGATTAAAAAAGAATCATAAAGTATATTTGTTTTTTCCAAACAAACAAACAAAAAATATTACAGCCTGTCAATTTTTCCCTGCAAAAGCCAGTTAAGCATGAAGATTTGAAATACCTAACAATCTACTGCAACTCCTTTCCAGAAAGTAGTCACCAGTAGCATTATCATCCTAAGTGGTCTTACCTCCACAATACCATGCCAATAAAATTTTTCAAAAAATAAAAAATAAAAAATTTAAAAGCTAAACATAAAAAATAAAAAGTAAAAATAGAAAATCAAAAAATAAAAATTAAAAATTAAATTTTAAAAATAAAAAAATAAAAAWATAAAAAATTATASTGTTCCTTAATCACTTTTTTCTTCTAGTAAAATATACGTTGGGAGAACATATTTAGAGACAGCTATTTTTAATAGTAAAATGATCATATTGAATTACTAAGTTCTGTATTACCTTATGAAAAGTCATCCCTATCTTTCAGTCAAAGAAAAGCATTTAGGGCTTTCCATTTAAATTTCTTTAAAGTTATTAAAGAAAGCTATAATAGCATTGTTTAATGCCATGTCCTAAGAGAATAAGAGTTTACAAACACCACAGAAAAAACAACTAATTGAAATTGTTATTTCCAAGTCTTCCAATGGTAGGCAGCCTTTGCTAAAAAGAGACAAAATTTAAACCAACTTGAAAACCCCATGTCAGACTTAACTATTTGTGTCCTACATTAACAATAGTACAACATCAAAAAAATATCCCACAACTTTTAAGAYGAAACAAGGAGAAGCAAATCAGTGAAAAAGATCATGACATAAGAGGTAAATGAAATGTACAAGTAAGTATTGCTTATTTGAAGGCAAAACCTTACACATTTCAAGCTAGCATGAGACGTTTGTGGGATTGCTTGATTTTTAAAAACAACTCATATACTGAATAATCTCCATGAACATTCCTTTCTGTCTGTAGATGTAACCTATAATGTTAAGATTTTCATAAAAACTATGATTTGCAAGTTTATGGGATTCATCTGCCCTAGTTTAGGCATCTAAAAGCTGGGCCTATAAACACAAGTTTGTCATTCTAATTTGTCTTTATAGACAAAGGATAGAAAGGTACTCCAGAGCAATTCCCCATCATCCTCAGATAACCATCTAGCCTAAGTCTGACAAACTATATTTAGAAGCTTACTTTTTCCAACCAATATATATGTTAGATACAAGATAGAAGACTTATATCCATATACACACACAYAGATAGGCACACATAATCACACACAGACTGATGAAAATGATCCTTGAATCATAGAATCATAGAATAGTTTGGGTTAGAAGGGACCTTTGAAGGTCATCTAGTYCAACCCCCCCACCGTGGGCAGGGACATCTTCAACTAGATCAGGTTCCTCAGAGCCCTGTCCAATCTGACCTTGAATGGTTCCAGGAATGGGRCATCTACCACCTCTCTGGGCAACCTGTTCCAGTGTTTCACCACCCTCATTGTAAAAAATTTCTTCCTTATATCTAGTCTAAATCTACTCTCCTTTAGTTTAAAACCCTTCCCCCTTGTCCTGTTGCAAATGGCCCTGCTTAAAAGTCTGTCCCCATCTTTCTTATAAGCCCCCTTTAAGTACTGATAGGCTGCAATAAGGTCTCCCCAAAGCCTTCTCTTCTCCAGGCTGAACAACCCCAGCTCTCTCAGCCTTTCTTCATAGGAGAGGCGTTCCATCCCCCTGATGATTTTCGTGGCCCTCCTCTGGACCCGCTCCAACAGGTCCATGTCTTTCYTGTGCTGAGGGCTCCAGAGCTGGACGCAGTACTGCAGGTGGGGTCTCACCAGAGCAGAGCAGAGGGGCAGAATCACCTCCCTCAACCCGCTGGCCACACTTCTTTGATGCAGCCCAGGATACGGTTGGCCTTCTGGGCTGCGAGCGCATTGTCGGCTCACGTCCAGCTTTTCATCCACCAGTACCCCCAAGTCCTTCTCGGCAGGGCTGCTCTCMATCCCCTCATCCCCCAGCCTGTATTGATATCGGGGGTTGCCCCAACCCAGGTGCAGGACCTTGCACTTGGCCTTGTTGAACCTCATGAGGTTCATACGGGCCCACTTCTCAAGCTTGTCCAGGTCCCTCTGGGTGGCATCCCATCCCTCAGGCGTGTCAAGCCCACCACTCAGCTTGGTGTCATCTGCAAACTTGCTGAGGGTGCACTCGATCCCACTATGTCATTGATGAAGGTATTAAACAGTACTGGTCCCAATRCAGACCCCTGCGGGACACCACTTGTCRCCGATCTCCATCTGGACATTGAGCCATTGACCACTACCCTCTGGATGCATCCATCCAACCAATTCCTCAACCGCCAAACAGTCCACCCATCCAATCCATMYCTCTCCAGTTTAGAGAGAAGGATGTTGTGGGGGACCGTGTCAAAGGCCTTACAGAGGTCCAGATAGACAACATCTGTAGCCCTTCCCATGTCCACTGATGTAGTCACTCCATCACAGAAGGCCACTAGGTTGGTCAAGCAGGACTTGCCCTTGGTGAAGCCATGCTGGCTGTCTCKAATCASCTCCCTGTCCTCCATGTGCCTTAGCATAGCTTCCAGGAGGATCTGTTCCATGATCTTCCCAGGCACAGAGGTGAGGCTGACCAGCCTGTAGTTCCCCAGGTCTTTCTTTTTTCCCTTTTTAAAAATGGGGGTTATGTTTCCCCTTTTCCAGTCAGCAGGAACTTCACCGGACTGCCATGATTTCTCAAATACGATGGATAGTGGCTTAGCAACTTCATCCGCCAGTTCCCTCAGGACCTGTGGATGGATCTCATCAGGTCCCATGGACCTGTGCACCTTCAGGTTCCTTAGATGATCTCGAACCTGGTCTTCTCCTACAGCGGGCRGCTCTTCATTCTCCCAGTCCTCGCCTTTGCCTTCTGCGGCTTGGGTGGTRAGGCTCGAGCACTTGGCGGTGAAGACCGAGGCAAAAAAGTCATTGAGTACCTCCGCCTTCTCCRTATCCCAGGTAACCAGGTCTCCTGTTTAGTTCTGGAGAGAGCCCACATCTTTCCTAGTCTTATCCCTRACGTACCTATAGAAGCTTTTCATGTTGCCCTTGACGTCCCTGGCCAGATTTAATTCTATCAGGGCTTTGGCTTTCCTAACCTGATCCCTGGCCACTCGGACAATTTCTCTGTATTCCTCCCAGGCTACCTGTCCTTGCTTCCACCCTCTGYAGGCTTCCTGTTTGTGTTTGAGTGTGTCCAGGAGCTCCTTGTTCATCCATGCAGGCCTCCTGGCGTTTTTGCCCGATTTCCTCTTGGTTGAGATGCATCGCTCCTGAGCTTGGAGGAGRTGATCCTTGAATATTAATCAGCTTTCTTGGGCCTCTCTTCCCTTCAGGGCTTTGTCCCATGCAGATCCCTGAAGAGGCCAAAGCCTGCTCTCCTGAAGTCCAGGGTAGTGAGCTTGCTGTKTGCCCTCCTCGGTGCCCTAAGGATCTTGAACTCCACCATTTCACAGTCACTGCAGCCAAGGCTACCCTTGACCTTCACATTCTCCACCAGCCCCTCCTTGTTGGTGAGAAAAATGTTTCAATGAATGTTTGAATGCATGACGTTATTCTAAAACACACCCCATATTTTTAGAATTAGGCAACATAAGTTTCATTATAATCCAGTTTTGCAAATATGGACAATTACTATAAAATATTTTATACAAGTGGTTCAGTAAGGAGGGAAGACATTAAGGGTAGGTGTTAACTTGTCTAAYGTTGCTACAGAATTAGAAATTATCAACGTTATCACAACCAATAGAATAAAGCAAAAACAAAAACCCAAACTCCCTCTAGGATCTTAGAGGGGTATCACCCTAATTAACTTCTTACCTGTGTGCTGCTCTGAAAAAAATAACCTTACTTTTGTAAGGAAACTTACTCTTTGTTTTCAATGCAATTGACAGATTAATTACATAGCCATGTGGCATGTATTAGCAAACTTTCCACAAGATTAAACTGCAAATAGTAACAGCAGCATATGAACTTTTGACCATCATACCCAAGCAGAGGGATATCAACTATGTCATCTTCTATTAAAAGAAGTACTCTATCTTGAAGATCTTCTTCACTCTCAGGATAATATTCCACAAAAGCTGTAACTTGAAGTCCAGATGCAACAGGTTTTTCTGGATTTTCCACAATCAATTTAAACTGCAATTTAAAAAAGACACAAATATCTTTAAAAATTGTTAAACATTTCTAGATTAAAAAACATATAGATGTGGTTCATTTTCAGAAGAATGCGCAGTTTGATTTAAAATTCACAACCGACTTTAAAATATGCAGGTTTTTATAAAATTTCTCTTCCTATTTACTGAAGTCCAAACTTTTTACAGTAAAACAGAAAGACATAATGAATACTAACCCATCAAATTACATGGAAGAGTTGGTTTAGCAAAATATCATTTCCAGTCTTTCCAAGAGAGTTCTAGCTTTTCCTACTGTTGCAATAAACCTTCTGAAGCAACACAAAATTAAGGCAGCTACTACTCAATGCAGAATCTTTTTAGTACCTGAGAAAGTAACAAGGATTAAGTCTCAGTCCAAAGCAGCAACAGAAGGAGACAGCATAAAAGTTTTCTCTAGGTCTGACTGACATTCAGCTGACGTCAACACAAAGTCTCGCTGTACATTGAAAATCTGCTTGAAAGGTCCATGGCACCTCCAATTTTGGGGGTCAAATGAAAGAGAAAAAAGCAGAAGCAGCTGACAGAAAGCACCTTTTTCCTCTCTCAAAAAATAATTCTGGATTTGTTGCTGTCTGTAAGCATCTGCTTATATTCAACACCCCCTGCACATCTTTCCTTGAACAGTAACCTACTAGCACATAGTGGGAAATCCAGCTGTTCCCACGTTCCTATAAAAGCCTCACAGCAAGCTCTAGAGCTTCTCTGGTGTTTCAGTCTCCTTACATCTACATGTCCAGTTTAATTAATGTTTATTTCTGAAAGAGAGTCATCCGAGTRTTGTTTTCTGTTTTAATTTATGTTTGAAATATACAAACGTATAATTTACTACTTGTTGATACTATTGTCTTAGCATCTCCTTCCATTCCTTTAAAATTTTCCTAGCAGTATAAACACTCAGCTAAAGGAAATTTGTTACATAATATGCATCATGATTATGAGTTTGATTTTGAAAGAGTAGCCATGTTTTAAATTTGAAGTGTGTAAAATTTMTCTCTTCTCCGAAGAGAATTAAACAGCCATGCATACTCATTCTATACAAGGGAAAATGAATATATTGTAATAAGAACTTTTAATGACACCTACGGAAAACTGCTTTCTGAGCTAAATTCCTTGAAAGGCATTTCTTGGCCATGCGCTATGACAACTCAAGGAAGGTTATTTTTCAGTTCTTGCACTCTATGAATGTAATGACCCAGAAAATTTACAGATGAGTCATACACTTCAGAGCCATGCAATCACAGATAGCAGCATAAGGTCTGGGAAYGAGAAAGGACAATACAACAGACCTTTCTGGAACTGAGCACGTCAAGTGGAATCTTGTCCCGTGTCATATTGGTCGTCTCACACAAAATAGCATTAAAATAGTCAGCAAAAGGCATGAGATTCTCACAGAGCTAAAAACTCATAAATTATGATTGAGTGACCTTTTCTCTTTTCTAAAATTGACTCTGCCTTTCCACTTCTGGAGCACGTGAAAAATTGATAAGGCTGATGAAAACTAACATAAGAGAGTAAGCCCAGCCCTACCAAATCAAGCACTCTCAACAGTTTCCAGCTCGTTCCAAAATTCTTCAGTTACAGTGTAACAAAAATCAAGCTGTCTACATCATGTAAATTGGCAAATTAAGGGGGGGATAAAATGCATACAGAGTCTTGGCCACTCTTGCCCTCAAAAAGAAAGGCTGATTACTCAGATAGTGAAATTATCCAAGGTACTTCAAAACTGTCTGACCATCATTTTCATGACAACCCCAGAATATACTTATTCATAGTTCAAGTTACCGTGAACASAAAGCAACACCAGCTTCTGTTCAACCCCCAGTGCCAGTTCAACCCTTTGATCCTAATTTTGATGTAATTAACAGATAATAAACTAGCTAGATGAAAAACCAATATAAAACTACTAACCACAGCYGGGTTTTGCTGGGCCCACATAGGTTACAAGCCAAGGGCTAAACTGGTTAGAATTGTAAAGATGCATTTGCCTTTAARAAGTCTGACTAGGCAATGATTTTTCCAGAACTAATCAGATGCTATTAATAGTAATCATACTATCTTGAGAAAAGATTGTTAAACCCTCTTTTCTGAGAAAGCTCTCCACAAGCAAGCACAATAAATGGACTACCCCATTCAAAAAACTTAGAAGAATACAATACAGAAATGAGGGAATAGAGCTGTCAATCAGCCCTATGGAAATACAAGCAAAAACAATTTCAAAAATTGTGCCCTTCAGCTGATCTGGGACACTTCACAAATTTGTTGTTCACATCATAGCAAAGTGATCCATTTCTACATAATGMTCCCTGAAATAACGAGGAACTCATGGGCTCTCTGAGGGATAAAATTTCTGGAGAGTGCAAAGCCAGCCAGCAAAGCTAAGCAGGGTTTGTTACCAGTAAGGGACATGATGTAGTAAGACATACAAGAAAGCTAGCTTCTATTGAAACTATGGATTTAACAAACAAGGAGGCTCTCTTCAAATTGCTCACGACCTCAGGAAAATATAGAACTGGGAAGAYTGGAGTTCATTTCATTCTGACTTACAAGCTTCAAATGAGAAGCCTCGTTTGAAGCTCTATATGAGAATATTTTTCAAGTATCATAGAAATGATACCCACATGTTCTCACAAGAAAACAATAAACCAGGACTTGCTCCCTCCTTCAGAACTGTCAAGAAGCAATTCAACAACTTTGGTTCTAAGAATTGCCTCTTATTCTTTCCAGTTTATCCAGTTAATCTACTATTTCAAATTAATTTCCAATTCACTGGCAAATTCCAGTCAGTCTCATAAGCTGCTCAGGCATYCATGGTAGAATTTTCCATTTGCAGTAGTTGAATGCAGACAAGCATTTACACCTGCCCAAGCAACCTCTTACACAGGACCTACCTAGYTGGGCAAGCCTGTGGGCAGACATCCCCCCACAAAACTGCAGAAAATAAAAGCAGGGCCTCAAGACGCACTTTTCTTCTGGCAATGTTCTGTGCCTCAAGGAGGGCCTAGCAAGCACGAGCAAAGCGGGCCGCGTACCAGTTCCTCAGGGCAAGCCCAGAAGGAAGGATACAGACCCGCGGGACTCGGGGCGTGGTAGGGTGTTCACATGGGGCACTACCGTTATTCACGCACGCTGGAGCGGTGGGAGGTGCTGTACAAACAAACACAGAGCCGACAGCTGACTTGTAGAGAGAGGCAGGCCTCGACGACGGTACCCACCCCTACCCGGGCCGGGGCGGGCAGACACTCCCCGCCGCTTCCCTCCCGGCCACCTCTCACCTGGGGCCGGCGCGGCGGCAGCAGCTGGAGGCGACAACTCTCCACCCGCCGGTTCTGGACGCTGAGCGCGGCGCGGTAGCGGCCCCCCGGCACCGCGTCCCTGAAGCGCAGTTCGGCCGGGGCGATGCGCACCCCGGCCACCTCCCGGCACCCACCCGCCATGGCCGCCGCCGCCTCACCAGGGCGGCCAGTGCAGCCTGGAAACCATCGCTTAGCAACGGACGCAGGACGTTGATTGGAAGCAAAAGAGCGGCGCTTCCAAACCCACCAATCGGAAGAGGAGAGACGGGGTAGAGGCGGGGYGGGGCGGGGCGAGCGGCCCGGCCCGCCTCCGTTCGGCGGGGGTAGCGGAGCCGGCGGGGTCTGGGCGCCCCCGGGTGTCTCCGGGCGCGCGGTGTCGTTGCCCAAAGGAAGGGARACGAAAACGCCCGAAACTGTGGCGTTTTCTTGTGGTCTCCCCATGCGTGTGGCCTGAGTCCGYCCTGCTACGCCCTCACACACTGCCGCCCCGGCAGGTGCAGGGGGCCCGGTAGGCAGGGCTGTTGGGGCAGGTGGCGGCCGCTATTTCATGGGCGCCAGGTCGGGCAGGAGCTGCAAGGAAATAAAAACCCCAGACCCGCCGTCTTTTGGAAGCGCACTGAAAMGGCCTCATCGCTTTGGCCTGTGTTTGCAAGTAAAGAGATACCTGAGCCAATGCCCCATCGTGGGGCTGTRGCTTGGGCTTGTCCAGCACGGTCACTCTTGTTCACCTGAGGTGTTTTC
The DNA here is from genome assembly GCA_030449065.1 of Oceanodroma leucorhoa. NCBI lineage: Eukaryota > Metazoa > Chordata > Aves > Procellariiformes > Oceanodroma > Oceanodroma leucorhoa. Next base: position 4,610,349 of record JASVER010000046.1, on the reverse strand, counting down.
CTGCCACCAGTCTGTTGCGAATGAGTGGTTTTGAGGCCRCTTAAAGAATCATTGGCAAAGGTATCAGCAAAAAGTGGTTTTAATAGACATTTATAAAAGCGTGACTTAACAGAATTCGACGGCAAGGTTCACTCTATTACTCATTACGTGCATTAGGTATACACAGGGAAAATTGTGTCAGAATTCTGTTGGAATGATTTGTGCAGAGATTGAAGACCAAAAGGGTAAGGGAGACCCTCCCGTTGAGTCACGAGGTTCAGAGAAGACCCGGCTGGATGCAATGTTAGTCTCAGACTTGGACAATGGTTTGTGTTTAATACAAAAGGGATAAGGAGACCCTCCCATTGAGTCACGACATTCAGAGTAGACCCCCTTGCTTTCTAAACTTCTCAGAGAAGAGTCTTRGGTGTGGCTGGATCTACCCCTAGTCACAGACCTGGTCAATGGTTTATGCCTAAGGGATTATATGTGTTTAGCAGCAAACCTAAAGTTCATTCACAGTTTTAAGGTAAATCAGAAGATTTTAACAATTCTTAATCATTGACTAATTCAGCAGTTACAAAGTGAGCTAATCAAGTTTACTACAATTACTAAAGCAACTTGATTACAGTTTATGCTTACTACTGGTTATCTAAATCAGTACATAAAAACACACACACATGAGATCTAGATCAATTCACACATAAGTGCTCAAAGCTAGCTAAATTTATAAAGGTATACCTGTTAAAAATTCCTCTCGAGTCTCATGAAATATGTTAAATGTCTTRGCATTTCTCAACGGGCGGAGGGTTGAGCACCCAGGAGTATCTCAGCCGAGGAGTGTTTCAGCCCAGGTTCCGACGGTCCTCCGAATATCACAAACTTGAGAGTTTGTGAACTCTGAGAGGCATCCCACTCGGAGGCTCTGGGCACAGCCCACTGCAGTCCAGGAGAGCTCAAAGGGTCTCACTTAGGACCGCTGTTTTTAGGTTTGTAAGATGATTGGGTTTAGTCATCCGTAAACTTCTATAATGGCCACTGTCCAAGGTGGTAGTTTCAGCAACAATGGTGCCATTCCACTTGGGTTACGACTCAGATAGGGGTGTCAGGGGATGATGAATTATCCCCAATTTTGTCCCCCACCTGGGTTAGGTAACAGGAGTTCTGGTACAGTCAGTGCCGTTCCCCCACTTCAGCCATGCAAGAGTTCTGGGTACAGTCAAGGGACGCTTCACCGCCCAGCTCACTACACAGAGGCTAAATTTTATCGGGAGTTTCTGAGATCACCAAGTGGCCCAGGAGGGGGGGCGGGGAGAAGGAATGMACCACCACAGAGTCCCTCTCCGACAATGGCCCTATCACAGTGAAGGGTGATACAAACATGGCCTATCACACAATGACCCTATCACAGTGAAGGGTGATACAAACATGGATGCTCTTCCTGCCCTGGGTTTCTTAAAGTAAAGATGGACTAAATTGAAATAAAAATGACCTGATTTCTCTTCTGGGCATGCACGTTCATCATGGACCTGGTCTACATAGAACCAAAGCAGGGCACTAACATGCCTGTTTGTTGGTGGGAAGCTCAATGTCTGCAGTGCCAGTGACTACACTAAAAATTCATTGCATGCATTTATTGAGTGGTGAAAGATGTGATCCTGTTCTGTATCCCTATGCCTTCCTATGCTGTAATTTAAGTGGAAAAATGAAGTTGACAAGAATCCAGCACTCAGGTAGACTTGGAGGTAGATAATGGGCCATGTTGTGCTTTGCTTCAATGTAGCAGAAGCAAGGAGGGGGGAGCAGCACGCACAGCATGCACACAGAACYTCAAACATCAGTTTTGATTAACCCAAAATGTTTTGCCTTGGACTACTGCATCCCCTGAAAGTGCATGAGGACTGAAATTATTTATATTTTAAAAGTCAAATGTGAGAAGCCACAAACATGGGTGGCACAGATCAGAACTACAAAGTACAAAAAGGKCAAAAAGCCTATCTTTAATGGGTCAAGAAACCTAGAGGGAGCAAGGAGAGAGGAGAGCCTTTGTTTCTGTTGCTGGGGAAGGACACTAACAGGTCTTTTTGTCCCTCTTAAAAATCCAAGTGATAGCTACCCATTTGTACATTACTGAAGAATGAATGGCAATATGACATTGCAAGCACTAAGGGTAAAATCTAGGCATTTGAAGGGAGTTCTTTGGGAAGACTGCTTGAATCTGTTTTATGGTAACATGATTGTACCTAACTAACAAAAAAAGGAAGAAAAAATTAAAAGAGAAGATTACCTGATCAAAGAATTAAACTCCTTCTGCTTTTTCACTAGAGAATGGAGAACACTCCTACATAGTTTCTCTGATCCTTGAATGAATTCTTGAGGAAAGTCAAGGGACACAAGATCAGACCTAAGAAATGTCTGATCCAAAGAAAGATAAACCTTTGAGACTATACAGACATCATGATGGTGCCAAAAAGTCACAAGCTCATTAGTTTATCTTACTTTGGGTTATTCCTCAGTTTTTGCATTAAAGTAACGTGGTAATGTTCTATCTTTCTGACCACACATTCTGGTACTTGGAAATAATCAAATTCAAAAGTGAASTAACTAGTTCAGAGAAAATGTCAAATTTGTCACTTGTTATATACTATTTCATAGCCAAGTAGTCAGCCACTAGCTTATTTTTTCCGTTCCACTGAGAATTGTAGCAACATTTAATATTTTTAGCAAAACTATTAGAAACAAAAATTGCTTATGATTTTTCATTTCAGTTCAGACCTTGCTGGAGTACAAGAGGACCCTCGGAAGGCCCCTGCCCTCTCTGCTCCTGAACTTCCTGGTGTCCTACATTCCCATCTGCCTCCCGGTCAGGTCACTAGCCTTCATTCTAMTAACTGAGCTCCATGTGGGGCTATATAATAAACCTGACCTGTGAAACAATCCAGGGTAAAAGCACTTGTACATGCACCTCTTTTTCGGTGCCAGTGGAGAAGGGTCGTCTTTAGCAAGATAGTTTCTTTGCTTCAGTTTAGAGCACTAGTTCACGAACAGTTGAAGCAGCACTATTGACAGGGTGGTAATTGACATTGTGAGTGGAGGCTGAAGCAAGCAGCAGAGACAGAATCTTTAAAAATCAATTCTGTCATAAAAGAATTTGTAAAAAAGAACACAGGCCTTACTTTTACTTGATTTAATGTAGATATGTCCATTCAAAATTTTTATCAATTTAACTAAGTTTTTTAAAAACAAAATTTAACTGTGATTTAGCTTGTGTATAGAGGAGCCAAGTTCTGCATTAAAAGACTCCTGATGTCTCCCAAACAGTTTGGCTAGGCTCTCTTCCTCTTCTGCAAACCATTATATCCAAATGCTTACTATTGCCATCATTATGATATCTCATTATGAAACAACATTAGTTAATGGACTCTGCTCCTTCCTTTCCTCAACTTATGCTGGCTTCATAAAATTTTTTTATTAGTCACCTAATAATCATCCCCAAAGAGAAAACTTTTGTAAAGGAACAGACATACTTTGTTTTGATGACAGAATCCTTTATAACTAGTGCTAGGGTATGGATTATGTATATCCTTTCTCCTTTATCAGTAAATCATATGACCACATTAAGTGTAATTTTAATTTTGCAGAAATTCATGCTATTTTACAGTGCAGTAACTTGCACCATTCACATTGCATTCACCTTAGCAGTATCAGATGATGAATAATAAAGCTTCACAGCAAACTTCTCAAAACTGTATTATAGTCATCAGAGTGAAAAGTATAACCTCGCATAAATCTCTACCACACCTCAGTTTCTGAGTCACTTACAACATCTATAAGCCAGACTTTCCAGACCTGAAACTTGTTTGACTATCTGCTGATTTGACTATCCCCCCAGGTTCCAGGCAGAAAACCGGAATAGCATGGTTAGTTCTTCCCAGTTAATACACAAGGCCAATTTGTTTAAAATTAAATAGTCCCCAGRTTGTTCAGATCTATCCTGGGGCCATGGCCAAGTAAAATGAGATGCAGAATCAAAAACCCATCACCAGTCTGTTTTCCCCGGCTGCATAGGGGAAAACATTATTAGAAAACACTAAGACCTGAGTTAGAAACACTAAGACGTGTATTAGAAAACAGTGAGACCTGAGACGCTGGTCCTATCTGCCCACGTTCTGAATGCGGGTCAAAGATGCTTGTGCACTGACCGAGTCATCTATGACATCAGAAGTAGCTCTCACTCATCCAGGAATCTCTAAAAACACAGACAAATCCCTTCAGAAAGTATTCAAGAGGTTAGAAAAAGGGGCAGTTAAAATGATCATAAGGGTGGTTTATTTGAAAGTAATTTGGTAACAAGAAATGACAGTGATACCTGAGATAATTAAACTAATTTGAACAAACTGCCACTCATACTGCACTTCRTTGCTGGAACCTGAATACAGAGGAACTGTGATTTGAACTGTGAATGCTGACCTAGTTATTCTACTTCAGGAGGAATAAATATATTTAGAATATACTAGCAGGAAATAGGGCCACTTACTGGTAAAACAATTAAAGCATGTGTATTTTTATATCAGCTTTTAGGAGTCAGAAACAGACAAAGTCCAAATAATGATGACTAATAAGATATATTTCTTTGCATTTAATCTTGCAAATTGCTCTGTTTAATGGAAAAAAAGAATGTTCAGAACGACAGATTTGGGCTCTAATTCTCTCTAAAGGTCTCTCCACTAAACAAAGCATTCTGCAAGAAGCAGAACTAACGAAGATTTTATTGGCTCTTTTTACTCAATGAAACTATCAATCTTCATGAAACATGTAATAACTGSCAGTCTCTGAGACCTCCTTCCTTCTCAGATTGAGTTGAAAGGAGCRGGGCCAAAATTACTGAAAAAAGAGAGCGACAGAGAGATTGCCAGTTAGACAAGGCGATCACAAATGCCTTTCCTTTTTTTTCTTTTTAGAGACACTTTGTAGAAATTTGTAAATGTGTATTGGGTTTGTGTGGCAAGGTTTTGGTAGCAGCAGGGGCTGCAGGGGTGGCTTCTGTGAGAAGATGCCAGAAGCTTTCCCTATGTCTGATAGAGCCGCTGGCCAAAGCTGAGCCAATCAGCGATGGTGGTAGCGCCTCTGTGATAACATGTTTAAGAAGGGGGAACTTGGACTGGGAGCAGCTGAGAGAGAGGAGTGAGAATATGAGAGAAACAACTCTGCAGACACCAAGGTCAGTGAAGAAGGAAGGGGGAGGAGGTGCCCCAGGTGCCGGAGCAGAGATTCCCCTGCAGCCTSTGGTGAAGTCCATGGGTTGTTCCCCTACAGCCCATGGAGGTCCATGGTGGAGCAGATATCCACCTGCAGCCTATGGAGGACCCCACACCGGAGCCGGTGGATGCCCAAAGGAGGCTGTGACCCCGTGGGAAGCCCGCGCTGGAGCAGGCTCCTGGCAGGACCTGTGACCCCGTGGAGAGAGGAGCCCACGCTGGAGCAGGTTTGCTGGCAGGACTTGTGATTCCGTGGAGGACCCACGCTGGAGCAGCCTGTTCCTGAAGGACTGCACCCCATGGAAAGGACCCACGCTGGAGCAGTTCGTGAAGAACTGCAGCCCGTGGGAAGGACTCACGTTGGAGAAGTTCATGGAGGACTGTCTCCTGTGGGTGGCACCTCACGCTGGAGCAGGGGAAGAGTGAGGTGGAAGGAGCGGCAGAGACAACATGCGATGAACTGACCACAAGCCCCATTCCCCGTCCCCCTGTGCTGCTTGGGGGCGGAGGTAAAGAAAATCAGGAGTCAAGTTGAAGGGAGGGGTGGGGGGAAGGTGTTTTAAGATTTGGTTTTATTTCTCATTACCCTACTCTGACTTTTGAGTGGCAATTAATTTCCCCGAGTCGAGTCTGTTTTGCCCATGATGGTAATTGCTGGGTGATCTCCCTGCCCTTATCTCGACCCACGAGCCTTTTGTTGTATTTTTCTTCCTGTCCAGCTGAGGAAGGGGAGTGATAGAGCGGCTTGGTGGGCACTTGGCACCCAACCAAGGTCAACTCACCACAAAATGGAAAACCTGTATCATAAATACATACRGTCTCCATTATTCAGCAATATGGTTTAGGGCTCCAAGAACCACACACTGAATAGCAAAGAATAATATGTATCTGTAGAGCAGAAGCACGGTGATTTTATCAGTGTAATCCTTCAGTTTAGCTAAATAGCCTGACTAGGAGGGAAGTCACAGTACTGCTGTAACATTACAATACTGATTTGGGGACCCAGGCTAATACCGGCACACAGTGCTGAGCTGAACATTTTGGTCTTATGAGCTCGCAGCTGTTAGTCCAAAGTTTTCAGCACCAGGCTCTATATAACCAATTATAAATATGCCCTCTGTTCCCTGCAGTCTGCTGCAATGGAAATGCTTTCGGCATCTGGTATCTTTTTTAGTCGCGATGTGTGAAAACATCCTTGTTCATGAAAAATTTAGTATCCCTAAAAGCATCCATATCATTCACGGATTTCATGTATTAGACAAATATAAAAATTGCTGCGTAGAAAGAAAAATCATTGAACCGCACTGAGAAACATGATGAAGATGTATGTTTCTGAGCTGGCAGATCATCTTTGATCAAACAGAACATAACTATGGGGAACTGGGGATCATCTTTGATCAAAACAGAACATAACTATGGGGAACTGCATATATATATAGATAATAGGAAATTCAGGAAGGGATAGCTCTGAAAATCTCTCATATAAATCAGGGATTCTTTAACAGCTATCTGTGGCTTTTAAAGACTCCCATAAAATCATGATATTTACCATGTTGAACCAGAGCAGTAGACTTTCCAGGCTGATATCAAGATGTCAACAGCTATTGGCATCAATGAATCAATATTAAATTTCCACTATACACAACTAAGATGCAATTTCCTAAAGTTACTAATGGTGGGATTCATCTTGCCACACTTCACTGATATAAAATCAATGTCTAGTCTAAGGTTCCACTATGGTTAGGAGTGAGAGAAGTATCTCCAGAGGATGATCATCCCCCTCCCCTTACATAGGTATTTAAAATAGAATTCCATATATCACTTTGACTTTATGCTATCTAGTTACTTAAACAATTTCAAGAATCTTTTTCTTAGGCAGCAAAGAATAAATTATTGAGGAGGATGTTCAGATATTAGCGAATTTATTTTCTTTTGCTTGAAGGCTGAAAATTACTGCCTAATCATTTTGTGGTATAATGATGTGTATTTTTATTATACATGTATCTTTTACATTTTATATGCAATTTATCCAACTTAACTTCCTTAGAATCCAAGTGCTTAGTCAGATAAATTAAATTTGCATTGTGATCATCTGGAGTGTCAGATCACTCCCTGGTTTTCAGCTCTTTAGGGACTCAACCTTCTGAGCTGCTTGATGTCTTTATTTCCTTGACTTCAATTACAGTTGGAAACCATTGCCAAACAGATATGTCTATATGCTTTAAAAGCAATCACACTATGGTTCAGTATAACCTTCTATGGTTACTCGTAGCTTTATCAATCCACTTTGCCTGAAAATACTATCCCTAGTCCTCATGAATGTCATCGTAGCTTGTTGCATTATACTAGGAGAGCTCATTTGCCTTCATAAGTTACAGATGAAAGGATATTGCCCAACTTAGCTGGGTCCTTATCCAATGATGGCCTTGAAGATCAGTAGCAAAACTTCAGAATTGCGTTAAATGGGAATTAGGATAGAACGTATTTTGCAGAGTATAGAAGATACATACTCTGAGCAATTCATGCTACTCAGTAGGTTAATGATGCATTGAGTCAACATATGCTTTCTTTTATGAATTTTACACTGATTTTTTTCAGATTGCTTTTTTAACATTTCTTCCCACACTAGGAAAAAAGGAGAAACATGGACTTTCAACTGACCTTCACTATTCCATTCATTATTTTATATATCTCTATCCTAATATTCCTTGCTCAGCTTAATCCTGTGTTTATATATTTTTCTTCAGTTGAGGGTTTCTCCTTGCTGTTTGTTTTCCCTTTTCTAGTCACCCACTATTTTTAAATGCTGTGGTCTGCCTGTAAATCTATCTATAGATACTTTTCTTAATGCAGTTTAATATCCTGTCTGTATTGATATTTTGCATAAAGCAGACATTACATTGATTTCTTCTCGCTGACATCCATTTGTCTTTCTGAGTGATCATATCAACATAGAGGTCCCACAGGTCTTCAGCACCTCCTTTCAACATGCAGTACTTTCACCTTACCTACACCTCATTTCACCTGCCATCATGTGGCCTAATTTATCAGCTAAAGATACAGCATGTTTATTCATTATGGTAGTAGAGATATGTTTGTATTTTAGGCTACATATGATGGGCTTTTTGCACTTTCTAATTTTGCCKACCCATAGTGACAAACATTTAAAGTAATGGGGGAAAAAAAAGGCAGGCTTTCAGGTAAGACACTCATTGAGTCTCAAAAGTTGACATCATTTTTTTAACTYGGCAATAAACTTTCTTTCAGCAATTTCATTAAGCACCTATGTAGCATACAATAAAATTACATCTATCAGTGCTGTAAGACAAGAACAGAAACAAGCAATGCATAATAAATGCAATTATCCAGTGGGAATAGAGGTCACCAGTATTACCAGTCTTGAAGGCTATTCAGACAGAGCTAATAGTTTGGGGAACTATTGAGAGCTGAATCTCATTTCTTCAGTACTTATTACTTTCTATTAACTGAAGAGGGATCCACGTTCCTGAAATTGCAGAAACTGTTGCAAAATATCCTAGATTAATTCATAGCCGGCACAGCAAGACACAACGTGTCKTGTATGTGAAGAGGTTGTCTCAATGGTGAGCTTCCACCACTGCGACATCTGTCACCCCCTGTAACAACTATTACCTTTCTATCTTGCTAAAGGTCCTCTGAAAAGCGGGTGGAAATGAAAGCTAAGCCACACAGGCTAAGTACCGTTTAAGGCAGAATAGTAGGAAACATCAGAAATGCTTTGCCCGACCATGAAAAAAGCACACACATTCTGCTTCAGGGCTGGCTGTGTGCTGAGATGCCTGCACCCYGGCAGCAAGCAGGGCAGCCATCGTCTGGCAGCGCAGCAGGTGCTGCTCAAACAGCCCCGCTCGCCCAGGGCACCCAGAAAGGGGGACGCCGCTTTCCAGAAGCAACCCTCAGTGGTTAACTTCTCCGTAGCCCAGTGCTGTCCCAGCCAGTAAATCATGCTCAAAATATTAATTGATCAAGCCATGATGAAAGCATATTTTTACTTAATAATTTTGCAATATATATATGCCTAAAACTGTAGACACATTTACAGTGAAATTTAAAACACATTAAATTGACGGTGTCTCCTACAGAATTCTTTCTTCCACCCAAACAAAGAACCATCTGCCTGTGTRCAGGCAGATTTCTTATTTTCAGGGAGAAGGTGTGATTTTTTTTGCTTTACCTGGGCACTATGTGGCCTCTCCTGCAGGTCAGCAAGTTCAATGTGCATTTTGGAAATGCAAGAGGTTCCAAAAACTTTACAGCTGCTTCACTATAACTGAATACACCTATCGGCAATCTGCAGAAAGTGGATCCACGTCTGCTTTCATGAGTCCTACCTGGCACGGCAGCGCAGCAGGGGACGGACCTGCCATGGGAGGGCAGGAGAAGGAGCGAAGGGGAAGGAGGAAAGGCGAACTCTGTTCCTGCTGGACATGCAGCCAGGCAYTTGTCCATATACTGTGAGCTACTGTGGTGTGATCTTCTAATATTTGTATTTTTTTAAATAAAACATTAAGTTTAGCAGTGTTTGTTTCTTATGTCTCCATGTGTTCTCAGATATGATCTGTGTAAGCGCCAAAGCAGTTACCATACAGAGCTTTCTCGATAAACATTTCAGGGTCTCAAATTTTCAAAATAAGCAGAGTATTTGAGGAGAGTGTTTTTACGCTCTTCCCCGCTCTCGATTGCTAATGAACCTTGTTTCAGGATTTGTCTTTTATTTTGYACAAATCAATGGTACGCAGATCGTAACTCTCCATCAGTCCTAAGAGGAGGCACTTAGCTGAGCCTATCAGCCACAAGAATGGTAATGCACTGGTGATTTGTATGCGTGACTTATTTCTCATTTGTCTTCCCTTGCAGGCCTCCCAGCACTGAGAACAGCTGTGCAATGAGCTGCAGAGATCAAGAAAGCTACTATATTTATAACAGTGCTCTTCTTTTCTCTTTGCCAAAAGAGTGGTCAGACATAGCATAGCAATTTATACTGCTGAATTCCATTATCGCAATATTTTTATATTGTCAGCCACATTCTGAAAATAAATTCATCTGCCCAATGCCATTGTCTGTTGAGGAAGTATAAAAACATTTTAATACTGATTTTAAATCCACTRTATTTGAATTAGCTCTTTATATTTCACAGTGGCATAATTTAACTCAAATTCAGCTTTCAGCAACCACTGAAACATTTACCTGCAAGTTCTTAGCCACAGTGCTAGAAGCCAGCTTACCAAGTTTTTCAGGTTTCTAGCCAAGGACATGATAAGCATTTCTTTATGGTAACATCACTAGGCCAGCACTCCTCCATCATCCTATATAGCTTCAGGGGCCCAACTGTCCACAATATTTAACACATCTCTTGTTACATCTTTCCACAGATTGTGAAGCATTTCCCTGTAGTCAGCAAAGTTGGTTTTTCATAGTCCTCAGTGACATTTCATACCATTTAAAACAAAAAAGGTCCTGTGATCATCTAATTAGACTTTCAGCAATATAAAAGCCTTGTGATTTACCAAGATCTAATTGCTTATTTAATTCCAGTAGCTGGAGTTGTACTAAACTTATCCTTTAGAGAAACATCCTGTCTTGGTATAAAGATCTCCAGTTCTAATGTATTTATATTCTTTGGTTGGTTCCAATAGCTAATTATCCTGTCTTCCCAGTGGCTCATTCACTGTATTGTCCTAGATCAGGGTCCATSATCTATGGACAAATTCACTATGTCTCTAAATCCAAGATCTGTGGCTGCAAATAAAGATGCCGTCACTAGTATAGAGGTAATCAAAGACACCAAGAGAAGTTTTATTGACACTTTGAATAGTAGATGGTTGGTCTGGCATTTGAAATACATTACTGGCATTCCAGAAATCTCTAATTAGCCTCATCTTAGCTATATTCAGTCTCCACTTAAAACCCAAAAAGTCAAGGGCACATAAGCACAGGAATAGTCTATTAACATGTAGTTAAAATTACAAACACTTATTCCAGATATGCAGGACATTAAGATATAAGAAATCAAAAGTCTATGTTGTTTCTGAARCATTTGAACACTATTGATGAAAGATAAACAAATATAAATGTGAATGTAAAGAACAAGCAAAAAAAAACCACATATAAGTAACTTTTCTTCTCTCTCCCATGCTACCAAGATCACAACTGAAGTTTAGTTTGGGGTGGATTCATCTGAACAGACTAGGAAAGTTTGCTAGAAGTTTTGGCTCAAAGTCTTTGAGGTATCTGAAGCAACTAGAAAACATTTCACACATTGCTAGAACAAAATAAGTAATGAAGAATAATAAAATATTTCAAAAGTCTGACACGTAAAAATGTTTATGCAATGAGACAAATAAGAGCTGTAGATCATTAGGTGCAATTTAGAAAGATGTGGAAGATGAATTCATACATGAAATATAGCAGACAGAAGCTGGAATAGTTGAACAAATATGTATATTATTCAATATATAAAGTGGTAAAAGGATACATTAATACTGATTAGTCATTAAGGTCAATACTAACAGTAAAGCATAAAGAAGAGTTGGATTATTTAACTGGCAGGTTTGTAGCAGATTGAAGAGTATGTTGGGATGAAGGCTTATGTTCACTGCAGTTRCCACAGTTTCTCTAGATTAGCACATATGGTTTTCTAACAGTGGAAAAAGTTACGGATGTAGTCTGGGCAAAACATTGCTGGTCATTGACAATTCATAGTTGTTTGGGAACAAATCCTTGACAGCAAAGGTGGTTAGCGCTGGAGGCAACGGAGCATCCTGATGTAGGGCACTGACTGCTCCATTGTCACCTGAGAAGTAGAAGTAGAAAGGGAAGGAGTTGATGAGAAAGCCAGGTACAGACCATGGGCTTTAAATGATACCTGGGGAATGGCTCCCTGCCATTCCCCGCTGCAACTGATCTTGCACTAGGCTGAGCCTATGCTTGTAGATCCTAAAGAATTTTAGTCCTAGTAACTGCGGTTTCCAYAACGAAGCCAAGCAGCTGCTAGTGGAGCTAAGTGGTAAATTTTACTGCTGAAAACTGGCTTCTAAAAGATTCAAAGGATGTCCTTATCTGGAGGTGCTCCAGAGGGGTCACAGAGAGTAAGTTCTGCCACCCTCTCAAGGGTCCAGAAGAGTCTGAGGTACAGAAACAGCTGAGTAGGTGCCCAGCTGGGGAGGTGACTCAAGGAGACCAGGGAAGCAGCCACCTGTAGGCAGCAAGACCCTGACTAGGGCAAATACTATGTAAAACAGCAAAAAGGGTAAAATTGCAGAAATGCTACTGCATTCAGCTAAAAGGGACTGAAGGGTAGAATCCACAATTATTMTTCTTCCTCTCTGTGAAAAATATATAGGGGCAGTACACAGCCTCTCTATCATGATCGGGTGGCCTGCATTCAAACACAAAAGATTGCGTAAGTTATTCAGTCTCTCTGAATGAGGGCAATTCTTTGTAGCTGCTCTGGGCCTTTGCTCTCAATGGGTCATTTTTAGGAGGGCAGATCAYAGAATCATAAATTAGTTTGGGTTGGAAGGGACCTTTAAAGGTCATCTAGTCCAACCCCCGATCACGTACATTGTTTGACAACAAGCTTCTGAAGACAGCGGTTCTTTCATGTCAACTATATCCTGTATAGATCAGTAGATTAGACTAACCCATGACTGTCATTTAGTAAAAGTTTTTCAGTGGGTTAAAAAGAAAAGGGGACATCTTTCACTCCTAGATTCTAAAAGGGAGTCCTAGAATTGGCATTATTTCTTAGAAATCTAGATATTGAAAATCTGTAAGCATTTTTGCAAAAAACATGAGTTTGTATTTTAAAACTGAATGACTAAATACAGCACATACTTCAAAAGGCTTTTTTGTAACTCCCTAGAACGGGAATGTTACAAACAAAAAGCAAACAAAGAACGCTCAGATATCTCAACTTACTCTTCTACAAAGGAGAAAAACAATTTCAGAAAGGCGTGGATTTACATAAAATAAACAAAAATGTCTGCCTTTACTTTTTCAGGCCATCCTGTCATTATCTATGCAGCAATCAGAAGCTGTGGCATACACTGGGGTTTCACAGCTGTGAAAGCTTAGAGTACAATGATTCTTCCCCCTGCTTGTCGTTACTCTTTGTATTTGTTACCTAATAAAACTGATTATTTCATCCTCAATATGACCCTTTGAAAACTGTCTTTGTTAGTTACAGCCCTCTTTGTTAGCTATGACCCTCTTATCTATCTTTGACAAACTCACTGCTTTTGGATCTGTCCCTCTATGAATCACTTCTTTAATTTACCTTCCTCAAGAGGATTTTCTTTCTGCCTGAGTTACTCTGTATCTTGTTTCTTCTTTTTGTTTTTTTTTTTTCTACTTCTAAGTTTTAATATTTGTCTGATTGACTATTCCATATTCGCTTATCATTCTTTCTGATTGTCATTATTTTGTCAGTTTTCTTTTTCATTCGGTGATTTATTTCATATCTCAGCCTGCCCAGAGCAACATCTTTTTGATTCATTCATTTTCCATTTATTTGTAATCTTTCCTTCTCTTTCCTCTCCATGACTCAGCCTGTGTTTCCCATACTTCGTGTTTTTATTGTATTTGCAGCTATTTTTCGCTTGTTCAGCATYAACTGCTGGAACTTTCAAAAGGCATGAATAGAGAGGCAGCTTCTGTGCTGAATGGGATGCTGTCAGCCGTGCAGCTTCTGAAAGCACATTTCATTCCACTGACTTGTTAACAATTAGGAATCACAAAACAAATCGGTCTGTTATATCTGTAAGATATAGCTCTTGAATTTGTCTCCTGCAATTTGTTTCAACTTTATTCCACTTAGATCTTGCAATTAGATGGCAAATTGGTGTAGCTGTTCAAAACAAACACATTGCATGATCCTGCAAGAAACAATTTAATGGCAGCCAGTGATCATGAAATCACCACTTTAAATTAATTAGTAAGTCAACATCGTTGCAGTTTGCAAAGCAATCTTTTTTACTTTCAGTTTTGGAAATATCTTTCACACTTGCAGCAATGCGGGTTAATTTCAAAGTACCATGTCAGCATTGCAAGAGTAACTACTGTGTGAATTTAACGTAATACTGCTTCAATCTCAAGCATCAGAAAACCAGCAATACTAATTCTCCATTACCTCTCTCTATTGCAAGTGTCATTTAATAAAGGATAGATGTCCTCTTTTTCTGCCCTACTCAACCTCTTTGATCCTAGTAGGGTTTCTTCCAGCTCTAATAATCACATCCTACAGCATGCCTTCCCAGTCAGTTCAGTTTTCTGAATATCACCATGATATATAACACTATATATGAGAGATATATATGAGAGAGATATATGTTTCATGGCAATTCAAGACTGAATACTTAAGACTTAGTAGGAAATTAAAAAAAGATTCTGTCCCAGAATTTCAAGAAAGGATCACAGCCGTTGGTGTGATTTATAAGATAATTGAATGGTGCTTTCCAATCCAATTTCTCATGCGATACTTTTACTATAGTTTATTCATAGATTATTTCTTTTGGTGACAGTATTAGCTCTTACAGTCTGATTTCCATTATAGCACAGGGTATTAAACTTTACATAAATACTTTTGTAGAGGCCAGTAACTCCTAAAAAAACTTTCTATCGTGTCTTCCAAGAGATATCCACCACTGATTTCATAACATTAACAGTGGAAACCCCAAACTTTTTTGCAATTGTTCTTGTTGTTTATCAGCCTTGCTGTAAAAAAAATAACAAAATAAAAATGTGCTAAATTTGTACTTTGAATATTTTTGGCCTTTTGACCAAGCACAGATTATTGCTTTGCTTGGTTCCAAAGAAGCCTTTATTGTTTAGTACTGTTTTCCTTTGAAAGTGCTTATACACTCCTGTAAGGCCACCTTCTATTTGGTAAGTAAAAGTCCAACTTTTTCAGCATCTCAGGGCCCATTTTAGTGGATGGGCTATTTCTGATGAACAGCATTTAATTTAGCACTGCCCACATGTTAACAATCATGTTGCAAAACTCTGCCAGATGTTGTGTCTTCATTTAGTGCTCAACTCACTGGTTTAATATATAAGGACTTCTGGACATATACTTCATGTTCTTTGTTTTGCTGTAAGGTAAGACAACCTCTTATTGTATCCAGGCACACACAGAGGTGTTGCAGTGGTTAGTATGTTCCTGATAAGTGTGAGAGTAGCAAACCAAAGGAAAATACCTGGCCTTCATCCTATATAGGTCAGGAATATACATATATACATAAAGAACACATTTGAGGGCAACAGTATAAAACCTTGTTTGAGAGATTATATGAATATATACAAATCTCTTTTGAGGGCACCAAAAATCTTGACTGACTGAACTACACTATTGAAGGAGAAGTGTTCAGGGGCACTGATGCATTGACTATGCAACAACGATGTCTGCTACAGTAAAATATTTTCTTCAACCTTGGAGTCATTATTGTGATTCTTCTCCACCCCTCTCTATTCTTTCAACTATCTTTTTTAAAGTGTTGATATCACAACTGCATACACTAGGAATTTTGTGTAGAGATATAAAATCTTCTCCATATTCCCCCCTTATAGTTCTGTTTTCTATGCACCATAAACCTTTTGCTATAGCAAATCACACAGGGAGACCATGCTATCTCTCTACTAAAACCTCTCATTGTTTTCCAGGACACAGACGTTCTCCTGTTAAGTAAGATCTACAGTCTTATTCCTTGTCATATGTCCTTCTAGCAGTTTGTGTTAAAGTACAATGTGTTTCACTGAGCTCAGCTTTCTCCCTTGTAATCCAGAATACTCTGTTTGAGTGACTTGTTTTTCGCACTTTTTACCACTTCGGACCATTCACAAATGTTAACACCACTGATCATATTTTTTACTTATTTCTGCTAATCGACTGAAAATGATGAAGAACACAGAGCTGATGAAAACGAAGCTGATTAAAAACTAGGACTAATCACTAGAGAACCTTCCTAAAATTGCCATCATCAGTAATGACTCCCTGCTGACAAGTACTCTTTGAGTCCTGTGAGCCAGTTCTCAATCCATTGAAGATGTACTTTATTGATACCGCATAGTCCTAATATTTTTATCAGCACATCATTTATAGTAAATCAAATGCTTTACAGAAGTCCATTATGTACTTACTTATATCAACTATAATTGTAAGAAGGAAATCAAATATATTTGACAAAGCCTATTTTTCATAGAACCACATTTACMAAGCTTAATTATAAACTATTCTCTTTTAATTTTTATCAACAGAATCTTTATCATTTTCCACTATTTTTCCAAGACCTGATGTTATTAGCAAGCCTCCTGTTACCTTCTCTTCCCCCTGGAACATTCTGAATACTTACAAAATACTAGTATGTTTTTGATCTTCAGAATCATCCACATGCAAAGACTTATTCAAACCTGACATTTGCAAGAGACAATCCTAAAATTCATTGCTTTTAGGAATCCTGGGTGGAAGCTATCTAGGTTTGCCAATATGAAATATTCTTCTGATAATACATGCCATTTAACATCCACATTGGCTACTAATGGTGTGACCCGTCTCACCTAAATTAATCTAAAATTAGAGAAGTTACCTAGGATTCCCACAATCGAGAAAGAAAGATAAGATCCCCTGTAGAGCCATTTGATTCCGATTATCTTGAAGAGAATCAAATAAATTTAAACATTTATGAGTAATATTGCTGTAAATACACAGATATTAATAACACTAGGTTAAAAAGCATTGCATACATACACACCTATATTCTTGTATGCAGTGCATTCTGCGTAAAGGGAATTTTCAGGAACTCTAAAAGACGAATGCGTATGTGACCAACCAAACACCATTTATGCCGTTAAAGACTACTATCTTGATGCCTGCTAAAGAAAGACAGGCACCTTCTGTGGGAGTTGTAAAAGGGGGTCACATAACTTCCAACACGTACAGGATCTATGGAAGCTGCCCCCGACTAATTGCACAGGTGGAGCTGTCGTCAGCTGCGCCCGCCTGGTTCTCCACCTGAGGCCTGGTGGTAATTTGGCCGCTACGGTTGGTGGAGAATGTGGGCAGCATAGTCACTTAAGCTTTTCCTGAAACTCTGAGGGAAAGGAAAGAGATATTCTTTGTCTTGTTCTGACTGCAACCCCGGCCCARATATCCAAACAAGCTCCGCAGTGGGAGATCGCTGAATATGCAATGGAACAGTAACCAGTCCAGTAATAGAAAGAAGGGAGTAGAAGCAACAAATCAGAAGGATCACCACCTTTGTCTTGCCATCTCTGAGAAGGGAAAAATTTCTTGCCAATCTTAGAATCATGATTCAGTGGGGTCCTAATCTGCAGACAGAGGATGCTTTCCATGGGCAGTTAGGCAATGCAAAACATATTTTTGAAGGCATGAATATTAATGAGAACCAAGTTAAGGGTATCTGAAGAGCTTATTGGATGAGCAGTTCGGGCATTGGAGTGTTTGGGAAGCAAGCTGAAAACAGGATCCTAGACCAAGCGTAATTGGGAATGTGATGCAATCACAAAAGGATTAAGGACAGCAGCTACGTTATGGGATTTCCAGGAAAAGGACACCAGTATGGAACAGGGCAGACACTTCCCAGAAGAAGGAGTGAGTTAAGCCAAAAATTAAGTGAGGCACAGGCTGCTGTTTGGACTATACTATGAAATAAAAGGAGACATCAGAAAGATTTCATCTAAAAAAATCAACTGAAAAACAAATTAGCTGTAACAGCAGACATGGCACAAATCATGGCTAAAGTGGAGTTAGATGCCACTGAGCTTAGAGCAATAGCAAAGGAATTAGAGACGTCAGTAGGAAAACCAGTGTGGTTCTTATATGTACCCACACCAGTGATTACTGACTATCTGTGTCTCACCCTTTACATTCAAAATTAATTAGACTTTGTATGATACCGTTGTCAACATTAATAGTCCAGTTAGCCCACTGATTTTAACTTCTAAACACTTCAGGATATTTCCACAAATACCTTGGTTGGAAATCACCTAAACAAAATTATACCAGTGTGATATAATTCCAATTGCAGATGTGAAACTTCATTCTTCAAATTCTAAAACAAACAATTTATAATTTGAATTTTTTCAATATTTCAGCTAAGATTGCCATTCAGCAAGCAACTCTGCTTAGAGCTAGCATTGTTGTGCTGTTTTCAGTTCTCTTCAAATCAAAGACTCAGGAAGCATGTAGCAATAAAACCACAGCGGTTGCTCTTAAGACCATGAGTACAGTGAACGGCTCCTCATCCCAATTTTTATCACTAGCTTTTACTAATTTTTTAAGTTTCCTTGCTCGTCCTGCAGGAATATTCCACTTGTCTAGAACTTTGAGGTTATCCTGCAATGTGGGATTTTTTCTTCATTCATAAGATTGTGCACAACTCTCTATTTGCTCTTGACATGGCTTCCTTGGGAATTGTCCATTGATAAATGCTACATAATTCCATCACAGATAACTGTGTGGTAGCTCTTTTCACAGGAATGGCTTTCATCCACTTTGTAAATGGATGAAAAATAACTAAACAGTGCTGGTTTCCCCAAGTGGTGATCCAAAGAGGTCTTATGGAGTCAGCCTGTACCCTGGCCCAAAAACCTCCTCCACACTGCGGCTGGATTTGTTTTTGAGGTATTAGAGCATTTACAATTGCTCCTGTTAGCCAGCTGTGCATCCGTTGCTCTGCCTCAGCCACCGTTGCACAGTACTAACTAAAGCTAATGTTTAGCTTTGCCAAAATAGGCTTACTCATGAACAGATCAAGTCAGATTGCTTTGTACCAGTGCTGGACTTACCCATGCTCACAGACCATCTCCATCTGCTCATACTGTTTCCTTTTATTGGAAAACTAAGTCCCCAGAAGCCCAACTTTCCAAAGACACTATGGAAAGTCAGAAGGTCTTTCAAATCTGGGGTAGACAGTTCAAATTAACTCAAGTAACTATTCCATTAAATTTCCTAATTATTCAACTGGAATATATGCTGAGCAAAGCATGTTTAAGCAATGGATTGAGAAATATTTGAAAGTGAAAGGGAGAGGTAGCATTTTAAGTACTTTATTAGGAAATTTAGGTGTAGTGAATGGAACACTGAATACTGTAGACCTTGAATCCATTTGGGATAAATTATCACTGATGGGCAATGATGTGATTAAAGCCTTCCTACAGAGAAATGAAAGACTACAGGTTTCAGTACATAGCCAAGGAGAATTATTGCACCTTGAAAAAACTGTGTTCTCATTAGTTTCAAATGYTGTACAAATAGCAGATGAATCTGATTGCAATATTACCAGGTTGATGTGGTTTGCTGATATTAACATGCATTATTGCAAGGATAAATAGAAGCAAAGATGACCTAATTAAGTATAGAAAGGTCCACCATCCTAAACTGTATGTTAGAAGACTACACAGCTAAGTGCAGCTTTACAACACTGCGATCTGTGTGGAGCTGTATTGCAGATACCTGAAAGGACGACACATTAACTGATGACCCTTGGACTGGTAAAATCCATCCCTAGTGTAAACCAGGCATTCCTCAAGAAGGAGCTGACTGGGTAGTTTCGGAAAGGTATTATGATGGCATTCTTGCTGTAGAGAAATGGAAGCAAATACTCAGCACAAAGAATTCTTCTGATCCATAAGACAACTGGTAGGGCCCAAAAAAAAGCATGTATCGTGGTGTCTTCAGAGTAAGACCGTATTTTAAAATTGAAACCCACACTTTACAAGGGCATTGTGGTCAGTACTTACCAGATTTTAGGTGTACAACCAAACATTATTCTCCAGTCAGAATGACTGAAAATAACACCTAAACCCCCCCAGTGGATGACGACTACTACAGTAAAAAGAACAACAGGAGCTGAATGGAAGAAGCTGTGGAATAAAGCTTTCTATTSTGAATCCATAGTAAACCAACCAGTGGCACTGTCAACCAACCAAGAAGAAAACTGAATATAATCAGCAAGAAACTACAATATGGGCATCAGAGATTAAGGCAGTATTTACTAAGTCTTGATGGGACAGGCTGTTCTACAGTCCTACAACACCTAGTCTGTTATGTGTACTATATTTCATTCATTATTGAACTATTAGCAATGCAGTTTATGGTATTATGGACTACAGTGGTAATTTGTTAAATATGTTCTCTCAAGGTTATTTTCAACAAGGCACTGAAAAATCAATACTTTATGAGGCAAAACCAGAACGTTTCCCCAAGAGGCCAGTGATTATGTGCAGACTGGGGAGTGAACAGTTTGACCAACTGCACTCTTAAGGAAATTGTTGTTTGAACAGGTCACCACCAAGGAGAGAATTATTGTAGCCTGAAGAGAAGCAAATAAATTTGAGCTCATATCAGTAACATTGCTGTAAGTACACATATATTAATAACACATAGGTGATAAAGCATTATATACATGTATACCTGTATTCCTGAAAAAAGTGTTGTGTAAAGGGAATTTTCAGGGATCCTAAATCACATGCATGTGTGACTAAAGGTATTGCAAAATGCTGAGGCTATTACGAAGCCACACCTGGAAAACACTGTCAGAATACAGTATCTTAAGGAATGATAAGCTCTGCCTGAACAGGCAATGGTTATACTGTCAAAGGCTATTATCTTGACAGCCGCGAAAAAAAAAAAGAGCACGTTCTGTGCGAGACCCAACCATTCACTGTATGGGGGGGACCATGTAATTTAACCACAAACAGGATCTGTGGAAGCTGCCCCCGACCCACGGGGCAGGCAGAGCTCTCGCCAGCGGCGCCCGCCCGGGCGGCAGCAGCTGCCACCAGCTCTGCACCCCCCCCGCAGRAGGGGCTGCGCAGGACCGAGCGCCGCGGCAGCCTGTGCCCCTACAAATGCAGGGATTGCTTGACTATCCTTAGAGGGCAACATAATGTGCACACCTGGCCTGCTTCCCCACCCAAGGCCTGCTGGTAATTTGAATGCTACAGTCCCGGGTACAGAGAGCGGAATCAACTCCCCTGCGGAGTGCCTGCCCTTGGCTGGAGAGAAGGCACAGCTGACCGGCACGGGGGGGCACCTGGGCATGAACTAGAGTTAGGGGGACTCCCTTCACTCCAGCAGACTGGAACGTACTTTTTCCATCCTCATGTGTTATGACTGGATTCCTCTGCTTCTTTTCAAACGGAAGACTAAAACATTTATTGAATAAASAGTTTTTCCTCTTGCTCTTCAAAAATTTCCATCTCCTTGTGGCAACCGATACCAGTTACATTTTATATTCCCCTTAATACCCTTGAGAAGGTACTATTTTTGTCCTCAGAACTTCCGATCTCCTTTGTTCTGATATCTTTCTCTCTCCTTACTGACATTCCCTTTTTTCTAATTTGTAATTCATACTYACCAATATTGGCATTTTAGGTTTTTTCCTTCCTTTAATTTCTTTCTCAATTTTTTCCTTTAATTTCTTCCTTCACTTACCACTGAACAAAAATAAACTGCCAAACAGCACTTACTTGACTTCTTAYTTGACTGTGGAATCAATGCGGTAATGAGTGAATTTCACAAATTTAAGGGTTATTTTTTGTCTCAGCCTAGTTTATCTCAGATATTTTCTCAACTTTGGAAATTAATTTGCTATTTGAAGCATATATATATATATGTATATATATATAAAGTGAATATATAATGCTGAATGGAACTACCCATGGTTTGTTCATGGTAAATATAGTAACACCACCGGTCCCAAGGTAACCATCAACTTCAAGTCCACAGATTATTCATTTATCTTTAACTGCCACACTGGAGTTCAAAATAGACATGTGATTAAGAAATTAGGTAAGTCATCCTGACTATATTGGATCAGRCACTGGATTTCACTTACATCATTGTTAAAATTAGCTACTGTCTGTAAATAGACAGCAGGTAGGTAGGGGACCAGCTCTCTCTTTCACCACAGTCAAGTGAAGCTTCCTCAGAGAAACTGACTGCAAGGTACCACGACTGCTGTGAGAGATCCACCAAACTGTTGGAAATCTCACTCGGAGAAACAACAGCCTTCCCTGCAGGAGGAGGAAGAGCTGCCCAGAATAATATTATGGTTGGCGAAAAAATACTTCACACTTCTGAACGGCCTTGTCCCTTTGGATCTGAAGTGAACAGGAAAAAGAAACAAAGCATTTTGAGCCTTCATTTCAAAGACGTTCCTTTGAGTTTCATGGGAGGGATGTAAAAGGTAGTCAGCTCAGAGAGATCAAAGGCCTACAAATATAAATCCTGAAGTGCAGCAAGTCAGATATACTCAAGTGAGACAGAAATTAGTAGCTAAATTATTTAACAGTATGAGTAATGTTTCAACTTTGTGCTGCCACTTTTTATGGCATCTAAATCAATTTATTTCTCTAAATAGATCCTGATGCTTTGCTGCAGTAACTGGAAATTACTTTCACCTCTTCCACTCTATCAGTAAAAACTGAAATTAGCTTTATCACTTCATTATAAGCTTTAGCAAATTATGTAATTAAGGAAGAATAAATTATTTGAAACTATGAAAGCGCCAAAGCTATGTTTATCTCACTGAGGCATTACAGAAACATTCTGTAACTTTAAAATAATCCAGGTTAATCCTTTTTTCCTAGAGTCTTAAATATGGCTTTCATTATTCACAGAATAATGAGATAAATAACGAAATAATGAGTCAGCTGTAACTTTTATCACTGAAACACAGTGTCTGCAATGACTACGTTTTCCCAGTACACCTAGGAACGTGGGTTTTACATAAAAAGATATATTGTCATTGTACATAAAATGGGACTTTATTCTTCTTCCTACAGAAGTCTGTAGGACTCCTCCACACCAGTACCACAGAGGGCTTTAACAGAAGAGCTGTAGCGAGTCCTGCCAAAGCACTTTACAATAATCTCTGTCTCAAAACTGTCTCTTCTCTTCTGCCAGAAGCAGTTTTCCTCAGAGAAGAGTTGGCAGACTGCAGCATGTGCACATACTTTAACTCCTCCGGAGCAAATCCTTAAACTATCAACAAAGACGGGCTTGAGCCATAACACCAGGCTGCTAAGGGAAGGAGCTAAAGAGCGCTTACTTCTGCCAGCTTTGCAACAGGGTGGCAGCCTTTGGCGGGGCTGAGTAAGCCAGCCAGCCGGAGTATGGTACCATCGGCACCTCCCCAGCCAGATATGGCTCACGTCCCTCTCCAGGCTGTACATCACGGCATGGCAGTTACTGCAAAACTACTTGTACGAGTACATAAGTCCCTGAAGTGGATTAAAAGGCATGACCTACTGGGTCCAAAAGCAATTTGCCTTCGATTAGAAAAAGCGTGGCTAAGAAACCCTGCCAGAGGCTGTCAGAGGGAACTGGGAGGCCCTGAGCAATGCCAGCTGAGGGCCTCTGTGGATTCACACAGCTGATGTGCACACGCAACGAGCACGCTGCTGGCATATCAAGTGGGTTAGCGCAGGCTCACTGTGCACGTGGGCACACCTTTGCAGAGCAGCAGTACAGCCTGTGTGCAACAGCTGATATTCATGCATCAACTGTCGAGGCTGCCAGACATCTGGAAAAGCAACTGACATGAAAATAAAGGAAAAGACATCTTCCAGCTATTTTTAGGGGACATGGTCGAGAGTCTGAAAGGATTCTCAAGACCCTTCAGGGGCTTGGGTCCTGGGACTCAACAAGGCAGCTATGAAAATCATCCTTCTAGTATCCAAGAGTGAAGAG
Organism: Oceanodroma leucorhoa; assembly: GCA_030449065.1. NCBI lineage: Eukaryota > Metazoa > Chordata > Aves > Procellariiformes > Oceanodroma > Oceanodroma leucorhoa. Next base: position 4,586,361 of record JASVER010000046.1, on the reverse strand, counting down.
GTCAATAATCTGATCCACATGCACTGATCCATGTGTAGCTGGGACAGAAAAGATACAGAGAGATGTCTTTAATGACAGCCCTCCTGTTACTTGTATCTTGGTACAGCTGGTAAAGCATCACATCTAAAAGTGCAATGGCAACTAATGAGGTGTTGAGAAGGGAGGAATTACGTGCATGTGCTCCTTGGGAGGCACCACTGCTGCCTTCTGCTTGATGCTCTGGTGATGTGAAGAATACAGCCTGTGCATGAACACCTCTGTTGGTACATGTTGCAGGTGTCTGCAAATATGATATGACATTTAGAATCATAGAATCATAGAATCATAGAATCATTAAGGTTGGAAAAGACCTCTAAGATCATCGAGTCCAACCATCAACCCAGTACCCGTGCCCACTAAACCATGTCCCGAAGCGCCACATCCACAGGTTTTTTGAACACCTCCAGGGATGGTGACTCCACCAGTTCCCTGGGCAGCCTGTTCCAATGCCTGACTACCCTTTCAGTGAAGAAATTTTTCCTAATATCCAATCTAAATCTCCCCTGACGCAACTTGAGGCCATTTCCTCTTGTCCTATCACTTGTTACTTGGGAGAAGAGACCAACACCCGCCTCTCTACAGCCTCCAAATTTACTCCACAATCATACTTGAAACACACATCCCTCAGGTCTTCCCAAAAGTAAACCAGGATTATTATGGAGTCATATTATTGCTAAAATGCACATGCAGATTCACTTACTTTAACCAGATGTGTCCTCATCAACACAGAGGAACCAACATGGCACTAGGATCACAAATGTTTTTCTCCTAGATCAACTAAGACACTTCTACATGTTTGTTTAAGCAATTTAATATTCCTGTATATACAGAGCAGTATTTATTCAATTGGCAAGACCATTTTAGACACACTATGTGTAAATACACATTTCCACTTGAAGAAGAATGAAACACTGTAATAGACTGTATAAAATACCATAAGTTCTAACAGAACTTACATGTCAGCAGTGTAAGTCAAAAAATGTGACTAGTCAGCTTTTAGCATAGTTTCCCAGAAGCAGAAAAAAAAGAATGAAAATGCAGGGAACAGCTTGAAACACAGCTGAATTTATTTTAGAATAGGACCCACATGCAAGACTGAACTCAGATTGTGTTAATGCTACTGGCATTTGACAGAAGATTACAGATTGTTCACATGGAAAATTATGGTAATAAAAGGTAAGCTGTGATTCTAAAGTGCTACAATGACATTAGTACCAATTCATATCTGGACACTTTCATCTAATTATAAGAGGGTTTTTTCCAGTTTTGGCATTAATTCCTTCAGAACTGATTTCAGCTAGACCAGAAAAAGCCACCCTCATGCTGGAATGTGCATCTATATAGACAGTTGTATTAGTACAGTTATGTTAGCTTAATTATGCCTCTGTAATTTCCGGAGAAATTTTTTAGGGTGGAAAGCAGTTGTGGTTGTCGTTATTAACTTCAATTTTTAGGATTTAATTGTGACTATAGAATTAGTATATTAGATTACATCCACCTACTTTTGCATTTGACTAATCTGTGAGTTTATATATCGCACTTGCTTGTTTTTCTCAAATCTCAGTTCAAAATAATAGTTTCTCAGTTTCAAAATACACAGCTTTTAACATTTCTAAGAAGAAATTAATACAATGAATTGAATTTTGAATAATTTCCTCCAATGATCTATTGTACAGATATGAAGTTTACTCTTTTTTCTAGTCAGTGATCCTTGGCAATAAGTATGTAAAAATTTAAAGGATACTATTCAAATGACAGATGACAGATAAAGTACAGTGAGGCAGATAAATGACCTTTGATGGTCTCTGATGAAAGACCAGTGTTCAAACCTGGGACTTCTTCTGTATTCGGTCCTACTCATCCTTCACCACCCTGAGATATAAAATATGTTACCCACCCAGTTAGCCGAGCATAATTATCTTTATAACATTATAAATCTAACAGACAAAAACGTAAGCAATTAACACTGTACCATTCATATTTCATGTAAATACAATAAAAGTCACAAAATACTATCATCATTATTGCTAATTCATGTCAAGTTACCTGGGGGTTTAAAATCCTACCCATCACTGTTATAGCTAAACAATTTCCACTTGTAACCCAGATTTCCAGCAATGAAGAACTTAGTGGGTTTCATTAAACAGCTGGTCTCCCTCAGGTTTCAGTATATACATCTACCCTTAGGGTAGAGTATTTTTGCTACTATTATTATTTGGACTACAAAATTGAGGACGGGGTTAGCCAGGAGATAGGCACGTGAAGAGGCTTTCTCAGGAAGAAAAATTGTGTGTGATCCCGAGGTTGTCCAATCTCCCAGCTCTGTGTGCTTTATCTTCTGATTTGTCAGCTGCATCACCCCAGAGGAGATCAGCTGTCTTAGTAGTTCATAGACTGAAATTCAGCCTTTAATATAGCCTGGTCTTGATTTTTTAATCACTTTAAGGTTTAGCTTGAGACCTTCAAGCAACATGAGGAGTACCCTGGGACTACCTGAAGGCATTAAACACTGACTTGACATATGCACAGAAGATTAACAACACTGTGGCAGCGAGACTTTATATGTTGTACCGGGGGAAGACAAGCACAACTTACACATCTCAGGAAATCAAGCAATTTTAATGAAGACAGCACTGCAGTGTATTGCAAGAAGCTGCAGCCAGGACCCTGTGGGTAGTTATCTGCAAAGCATATTCCACACCTCTGCTCTGTTCAGACTGTTATCTTTGTATTCACTGCACAGAGCAATGCTCTTCTTGGAATGATTATTTTATTTTCTGGCTTCATCTGACCCTCAGTCCATTCCCACAGTCCATTCAGCCTAAGAGATTTCCCTGAATTAAAAACAAACTCTCAAAGGATAAGAAAGATGATTAATCCCTACAAGCTCACAGTTCTCCATGGATATTTTTCTTGTGCTAATGATTTCCATTACCTTGATAAAACAATGCATTAATAAAGCAACAATAAGAAAAGAGAGCTTATTGGCATTCCAATAGCAGAAATGAAGAATAAATATTATAGTTCAATATATTAAAGAATTAAATGCTATGAGTCTTTTGGAAAACAAAGAAGATTTAATATGAAGTGACAAACAGGTTAGTTCTACAGGGGACCGCCTGAGCCAAAGAATAAATTTCAGCCTGAACCCTGCATTTAGTTCTGTGCCTACAAGAACAGGGCCTTTGATATTGAATTCAACACATCCAGGATTTCACATAATGTGTAACCCTCTCTGTGATGCATAATAAGCAAAACTATTATTCCTCCTTTTACATGTAGGTTCCATTTTGGCTGCTATTTAGAGACTGTTTATCTCCGAGAGCTCATCTCTCCTACAGAGCCTCTGTTGACACCTCAGTTTGAGCACAGCTATTCTGGCACAGCAGCCTAGTGAAGATGCAGTGTGCATTTGTTGAAGAGGGTTTTTCTGTCAACTTGGTTATGTTTTTTTTCCCTGCAACACTAATCAAGCCAACAAAAGCTCTCTTCTGCAGCACGGCTCTATCGGCAAGGGAGTACAATTATTTTCACACTTGCAGCTGAAATAACTCTGCTGGCAAAACTCCGCAGTGCAGGTCAAATCTGAAAAACAGCTGAGGGAGACTGTATGACTGATAATAAATAATACATGCTCTGAAAGCCATTGCAAGTTATTTAGTTTGTCGGATTTAACGGGACATAGCTGTCCCATGACGGGTTTTCACTTTTCCTGATAATCCAGTTTCTGTGCAGTGTGCATAACAGTGCGGGGTAGTAACAAAATAGAAACCATTATAATGAATTAATACAGTACCATTTGTGCAGTGTGCATTTATGATTGCAGTCAGTTCCCTCTAAGCTGCCGAAGAGAAATCTCACAGCTGTAAGCAAGTTTACTATTCACATTATAAGCTCTGTCTCAGCAGCCTCCCCTGTGTACAAGATAGGCAGCACTTCCTAAACTCCTTTCCCACGGGCACCCCTACACAGATTCTGCAGGCAGCCGTGGTCCCGAAAGACTGGATACAAGCCATCTCCAAGCTAGAAGCTATGTAAAGCTGTTGTCAAGGGGCAAAGCTAATAAACTCTGTGAGAGTATATCAGCTTGGGCTCAACAATGTGCTAAAACATCAGCATGGCTCCCAGTTGACTTAGAATGTGATGAGAGTGAGTTCATACCTGCCTATAAAGGGCTGCAGGGTTGTTTAAACCTCTGGAGAACACGATGCTCACTGAAACTTTCTCAAAATTCTTTGAATGTTCAGGACATAATGAAAATCAGGGGGGTCTGCCAGACAGCTAGGTAATCCTTTGCATATTTTGGGATTCATCGCAATACAAGCAGCTGGAATAAATTCTATTACAGATGGGGTTATATATGCTATTAAAAGTCCTTGGATTTGAGGCCTTAAGATTATGCAAGTTTTAATTGCTTACAAGGAAATTTTCCCGTATGTGGTGTTTGCACAATGCTATTTCTTTGGAAAGTTTCAGCCCTAACGATTCAGACATTTCTGAGAATAAAGCTAGGGAATCACACTGTTTTACCCATGTTAAAATACAGTCCTGTCAGCCTTTTCATTGAACATTCTGTTTTCTCCAGGTCTTAGTGCAGGAGCTTGACCTTTATTTAGGGGTTAATTTTTTGTCAGGGAAGAGTCTTTTGCAGCCTAGTGAAAATCTGACAACTGGCCAGTGAGAAAAAAATAATCTCAGATTGCACATACTGGTAAAGCCTCATTATAAAACTAAGTGCAATCCATAAAAAGTCTAACCTCACTGAATAGCCAAACCACTTGCAGCTCCTCAGACTGACTAAACTGCCTGTGTGCCACCTATGGGAGACTGTATTTCAGAAAGCTTTTGTATCTTCTGCTCCCCTTGCTTTGGTGTTTGGGCTAGAACACCACGAAGGCAACTCTCCTCTGCACTCAGGAGGGAATTGACCTCATTAACTTTAGTGATTTAAATCTTAGATTTCTAGTCTACAAAAATTATCAAAGTTCACTCTATGAAGACACTACTGAGAATTTTTCCCTTCTGAAAATCCTAGATAGCCATCTTCAGATGGGACACATATTACCCCCTGAAGACGACTCTTTTCCTCCAGCAACTAGAAAGAGAACTTACACATCTAGCTTAGACTAAATGTCTAATTTGTAAATAGTTATGGAAAAGCAGGATGAATCTCACTCTAGATAAGCCTTGCTTATTCTGCAAATTGAATGGGATGGTGAGGTTGTAACTAAAGTCTATTTTATAATACAAGCAAAAGAAGCCATCAACTAAGATTACAAAGACTTCTGCCATTCCTGCCTTCCGGTCTTGACACTCTGATCTCAGCAGTGTTCCTCTAACTGTTCTTGTGTAGGTAATGTAGCTCCCGCTGCTGAACCCATTTACCTTCTGAAGACTACTATATGTGATCAAATCCATTAAAGAAGATTTCTTCTTCTGGATAGTGTTCTTTTTAACCTTTGTTCAGTCACACCTACACTGGAACTGGGTGCTGCATTACCCCTGCTCCTGGAGCTGCGCTACCTCAGGAAAATCCCTTTCCCAGCACCTGTTACTGCTGATCAATTACATTCTTGAAAAACCAAATCCTGGATACATCACTTCTTATTGTTATTTAGTCCTTATTGTACAGTACAAAAGACATGTAGTATGCTCACATTATGACAGAAACACTCACTTGTAGCAAGTGAATTCAGAGTTTTTGCTCGACCTCCACAGTGTATTTTGTATTTAATGTAATATAGAAAAAATGAACTTATACTTTATCTGTAGAACAGATACAGAACAAGCTGTATAAGTTTTCCCATACCAGTGATTTCCTCCAACTCCATATCAAAACAGGTGAGGAAAAAAGTAGTTTTCTCCCATGCCAATGTGGACCTTGAACTCCGTTCAAGGCAGCTAACCCAACTGTGAAAAGATGTCTACTGGCCATCAAAGGAAAGGCCATATATATCTGTAAAGGCCCTGAGTGCATTAATAAGCTTTATTGGCCCTGCCCATCGCCCCCAGGACCTCCCCCAACCCTGCCCATGGGATCAGGAGCCCCATTTCAGCCCAGCCTGGGGCACCAGTCCCTGCTCCAGTGATGCTGCAAGCTTGCTGGTCTCCAGCTTCCCGCATCCCTGCCCGGCTTGGTCACGTCACTGCCCTCAGCTCCTGACTGCCTGTCCCCAGGGGAGCCCCTGACCCTTGCTGCTCACTGACAGTACCTTCCAGTGGCCTGAGAAACACCTTGCTGACATTGATAGGTTTCAGACACTACCATATTCAAGTGAGACAGTGATTTTGAAAGAATGACTTTCTTACTGCTTTCTGTGATTATTAAAAAATTTTGTGATTTTATTAAGAATCTTATTAAGAGTATTTGTTGTTCCCTTAGAATCTCACGGATTGCATGCATTTTCTGAGAAGTATGGCTTCCAATTAAGGAAAAGATGAGAAGCCAGATTCTGACTCTTGTAGAAGTCTAAAAATCTAAATGTCTAAATGCTTACTAACCATAAGGCAAACAAACCACTTATGATATTTTAAAACATAATGCACGAACCTCTAAATTGCATTAAATGAAACTAGTTGAAGGAGTGGTTGATTATCAGGTATTTTGGTAGGTTTAGACTCCTTTAGGTAAAGGGAAGGGATGGCTCTTTTTCATTAACATGGAGAAAATTTATCATTTCTAAAAAACTTACTGTGGGATTTTGTTGGGCTGAGTAAGGTGGCTGCTCAGGGCACCAGCTTAAAAGAAAAAATAAATTGGTCTAGTTTTTAAATGATAGAAGAATAAAAATATGCAAAAATCCTCCTAGATGGAAAAATGCCGGTGTTGATTTGAACCAAATGTTCCTGTGTTTGTTTCTTAATTTGTTTTCTATGTGAAAAAAAAAAAAATCTTCATTTTCCATCCATTAATACTGCTAGGAAGGAACTTAATCTTTCCGAAGGGTTGCTAATGTTTCTCTGTGTGTAGAATAAATATAATATCACCCTCAATCACAGCCTCTCAGCCTCATTAGGGAGACATGCTGGGGGTAGCATCTTGGCAAACTCATTAAGAGTTTCTTGTTGCAATCAAATTTGTCCTGTCCTTAGTTGCCAGGCACATTATAATAGGGAGAACAAAACCTTGTAACTGTTCTTCCACATTTATTAAATTTTCTGCTGAATGCACCATCTTTGTTTTACAGGAAGCATCCACAAAGGCTGACAGAGTGTAAAAATGCTCGTGCTGAAAAGAATTTCATTAGTCAGTGCTGGACATAGATTAGCATTATTTCTTTGAAACTGCCATACTGTAACGCTGACAAAACAGAGATGCAGGCAGACTGTTGCTTTTGATTTTCTCTATACTATGAAGTGAACAAAACCACGACTCTATGTTTGAAGAAACATTCAGGGACTTTCTGTCAGTAGGAGACCTGACCTCTAGGTTAAAGTAATTTTTGTGGGTGACTATCGGTGACACAATACTCGTGAAACTTTTGTCGCTTGTGTGTCTCGTAAGTCTATCGATGCTGATGCACCTCAGAGTTCATTTCCGCAAGGTGGGTCAGTAAAAACTCATTGCTGCCACTATGGGTGAGGTCCCGAGGAGCATCAGAGCTGGAATAAGGCAGGGGAGTGGGGAGGATGGACCAGATGGTCAGAACTGTGGAAGGGCTGGAGGAGGGACGATGCAGAAAGGAGGCTGAGGTAAGAGAAAAGGAGAGAGAACTGGAGAGAGAGGGAACTGAAAGACGAAAGGGTGAAGGAAGCTCTCCTCCTTTCAGTCACAGCAAGTAATCAGCTCAGCTGCCTGTGGAACCGAACCTTTAATTTAAGACTTAAAGTTTGAAAGCATTGGTCTTCTGGTATTAGTATTATTAGATAGGTGTTTTCCAAAGTGCCTTTGATCTAGAGATTGTAAAGAACACTGTAAGATCAATTTTGAGCCAAAATTTAAGTTCTAAACATTTTAAGAACAAACATTTGCATACCCTGAGACCAAAAGATCAACATTTTTCTGTGTTGCATATATAAATTCAGTTAAAACCAACAGTTTCTGTCTTTTGTGTGTGCATGTGTGCATGTAAAGCCTAAAGACAATTGAGAAGAAACAGATCATTTTCTTTATATTCACTGTATGGCACAAAGTGAGCATAAGGATGAATAATGGAAGGAAATATTGTTAACATCTTGCATTGCAATAACTTCAGAAGCCATCTGTAACAAAAATTTTTTTCTTAAATAATATGAACCTGATGATAGTTTTCAGAACTAATGATTTGCATGACTTGAACTGAAATCATTAGCCAAATGCAAATATGGTATAAATTTATAGAGAGTTCACAGAAGAAATCAAGTTGTTTTATATTATCTTAAACAGCTAATACAAATGTTCTCATGAATTTCTCATATTTGGAAAGAATCAGACCTAAGAACAAATTAGTTGACTTTGAAGCATTATTCAGCTGCAAAACAAATTATTTCCTATCTGTATATTTTAAATCCTTTATTTAATAATCAGTATATGCTGAAAAGCAATACAACACAACAGTAATAAGAACTATTTTTAATATGAAAATTGAATATGAAATCAGGAAATAAAATTTATTTTTACAATATCTGTTTGCTTAATGGAGATCGGAAATACACCACTTCAGACAGCAATACAAAAATATTTATTTTCCAGCCAAATATGAATTTGTCCCCATATGTTGCACTATTCTGACAAACTGGGCATAATGTAATATAAATGCAACTATGGAAGCATTCAAAAGTCTGCTTACTTGGTCTGATTCAGACTTTTTAAACAAATTCTAAAAATGAAAGCTGCTATACATTTTATTGATCGTTCACCATTTTAAATTGGATTTCAGGGACATATTCAGAGTGTTGTGTTAGCAAAAATTACACTGTAGGATAAGAATACAATCTTCATTTTGATATAGTGAATTTGGTAAAATCACAAGTGTCAGTAAGAAAAATACAATTTTGATCTCCCTGGTTTGCCTGACACACTAGTTTAAACTGTTTTCCTCTTAAAAGCCTTCCTCCTGTCTCCTTAGCTGTTAAGTCTGGATACAGTAACTGATTGTATGACAGTACAAATTTCATGACATTTTTCCTTGGGAAAACAACAAATGTTGTTGTTTATCAAGTACTTTGGATAAAATACTATTACTAACACATTTGAAGAGCATGATAATACTTCAGTTTTGTTATAAAAGTTTGGTATTTTACTAGCCCTGAGTTTGAAAGGACCACCTCACCGTTGAAATGTAACAGTTGACAATGTACATAGTTCTACAGGGCTGGAAAGCAAAATAAAATGTGTTTGCACAAAACTGCCACTGAATGTTTATATAAACTTGTTTCGCTTGGCACTACAACAGGTAAGAAAAGTGCTACAGTAAACCACCAAAGTGGCACTGAGGGAATGATATATAACAGCAAAGGGCTGGGAAAATGCAGCTGTTCCTTTTGGAGGCTGTCGGTGGGAATGCTCTAGGTCCACAAAGTCCATTTCTTGGCAGGAGGCTGTTCAGGGAAGCTCAGAGCCAGCAAACAGAAAGCACCTACTACAGAATACAGTGCACTGCCTATAGGAGTTGTTCATAAAGTTAACTGGCTAATTCATCAGAACTGTACATCACAATAGCTAAAGAAGTAATATTACATGGCTTTATCATATACCTCTCTTTTTTCCCCATCCTTCTCTTAACACCACACTACAAGATGCAGTGGCTTTAAAGAGAGTGATGAGGTTGTCCTCAATCAATCTGTAAGCCCTCTCTTCTAACAGGTAAACAGACGTATCAGGGATACCTGTCACCTTCTTGCTAAGGAATTTCATCTTGCCAGTCAGATGTAGGTCTGCATTCCATTTAATAAAACAGAGACCAAATAAGATTTAAATTGAGAGATCCTTACAGCCACAAGACTTCTAGACACCACATAAAGGGAAAGGGAAAGATAAACCACTAACGACTCTCTCGGCTCTCCCAAGCAATGGAAATGTATCTGTTGCCATAAGTAGGTTTTGCATACTGTTTGCTGGCAAATAAATGAGAAAAAAAATCATGTTACAAGGAGAATTTGAATTATAATTATTTCAGTGTGAATTATCAGCTTTTCTTTTTCTTAGCAGAAGAAAGGAAGTATCTGGAAATATTTGACAAAGACCATACGCAAATCTCAGGTAACGTGCTGTTTTCTCTTTGTGGCATTATGTACAAATCCTATTTTTCATAAAATGAGACCTTGAGCCATGTTTTTTGTTTTTCAAGAAAGTGATGTTCCTTTGGTATTTCTGTTGCCAAAAGACCATGGCATGTATCTCAGAACCAATTTTTTGTTTGCAGAGTAGGCACAAGTGATGTCTTGGTGCTAAACTCAAAACTCAAAGGATCAGCACAGTGTTGGTTCCTTGGTGTTGCCTTTTACTGCAGACTGCCTTATGCAAAGCCTCAGCTCTGGCCAGACCTGCGGGCAGCGAGGGGTGGAACTACCTCATGACAGATATATAGGATGAATACGTGTGGAACCAAAATTTCCTCCTCCAGTAATCTAAGATGCTGATCTATGTGAGAAACTTATATCAGCACTTGACAGCCAAATACCCAGCTTAAAAGAACCCTACAGGTTAAGAACAACAGTAAGGTTTTATTGCATGGCAACTGAGATGACAGGTTGTTGGTAAACCTGTTGGTAGTCAGCTGAGTTACTGGAGATTTGCCAGGATACAGGAACCCTGTGGGTTTTAAAGTTGTAAATATTCTTAAAATACCTGTGGCCTGGGAATATACATAATTCTTTAATCATAAACATATTATTTAAATATAAAATCTCTTGAAAAAACTGCTTTGAGGTTTATTAGTAGAAACTTCTATCTAAGAAACCAACAAGACTTCAAGAAAGCACCTAGTAGTCATAATCCTCCTGCCCCAATTCAAGATCAATGAAACTGTCATTCCTGTCAGGCGTCTGTCTATCCTATTCTTAAAAAGAATCCATGATGGAGACTCTGCAAGCTACCCAGGCAATGAATGCCACAGCTTTATTAAACTTACCATGAGAAAGACTTTCCTAATACCTATTATAAATCTCTTCTGCTCTTCTCCCTGTCCACCAGGGACCTGGAAAATTGACTATTTCTTTCTTCTTTAGAAGAGTTTCTATGTATTTCGTAACTGCTATCACCTCTCCCTTCAGTTTTCTCCTCTGTAGACTAAGCAATCCCAGCTCTTTCAGTCTTTCCTGGTAAGCCATGCTTCTTAGATGTCTGGTCATTTTCACTGACCTCCTTTAAACTCTCTCCAACTGTCCTACATTTTTTTCTTGAGAACCTGGATATGGTACTCCAGCAGAGGCCTTAATAGTGATAACCAAAATGGAAAAGAGACTTTTTATGTCCTTCAACCTGTTACTGTTTATAAGTCCCAAAACGAATTTCAATTTAGGCTTACATTCAGCTCGTGATCTACCGTATCATGATGCCTCCCTAGATCCTCCTCTGAAGAACTGATATACCATACTATATTTGTGCAGGTGATTATTCCTGCCTAATTATACTACTTTTCACTTGTTACCATAGAACATCCTCTAATTGTACTACTTTTCACTTGTTACTATAGAACATCCTCTATTTTTTCAGTTTATCAGGATTATTGTTCATTCTAATCCTGTCCTCAAGCATACTTTCTACACATATTATCTGACAATGTAATAAGCATATTTTCCATTTTATCACTCACTGAATGGACCAGGAATATAGACGAATCCACCAGAAGTTCTTCTGACAGTGAGTTATTGATAACTACTCTCCACACATCCCTTGCTCTTCCTCTTCATTAAGTGGTAGAAAGACCATTCCAGGCCTTCCTTTAATCATTAGCATGTTTCTAGAACAACTACTTGTTACCCTTTATGCCGCTTCTGCTCTCTGCATATTGCTGTTTCATAACCTTTCTGATTAGATCCCTCAGACCCACACCATTTTTTCATACACATCTTCACTCGTCTGACATAGTTTCCTATTTCTGTATTCCTTTTTCTTCTCTTTAAGAGCTCATGATTTTGTTAAGATGATTTCTTACCACTCTTCTATCAGCTGTGGAGATGAAAACTGTGGAATGCTTATCAGAATGGCTTGTAGATCTCACCATTGGATCCAGCCCCAACACGGTTATGAGTTACAAAAAATGACCCTTTCTAAGGGTTGCTGTATATGACAAAGTTAAAGCAAGGTGAGAAGGGTGTATCTTTACCAAAAATTAGCTTGAAGTTTAAATCTACTTTTGCTCCTGCTCCTGACCACAAATCAATTATTTGCTAATATGGCTGTTAGCTATGTAGAAACAAGCTAGCATTACCCAAACAGCAATAATCTTCCAGTGTCATACTATAATTTCCTCAGATATCTAGAAACAATAGCTATGACATTTCAAAATAAACTGTGAATGAATACATGCAAGTCACTAGTTCTTTGCAACGCTAAGAAGGATAAGCCTCAGAGCCGAAGGCAAATGATTACATCACTGATGCTGATACAGAAGCTCAAACCTTGTGATTTCATGCAGGCTGGGGTGCAGTGAACTGAAAGGCTTTCATTCACTAACACGCTTACTCACTAACACAAGGAGGTAGCACTTCTGTGGGTCCTCTGCCTGCTGTCTTTCCCAACAGTAATAGCCACATTTTTTCTGACATTAAAACCTCTTTCATTGCACCTTTTTGACCATTCAGTTAGGTCAGTCATGGGTAGCTGTGAAACAATAGCTGGTTTAAACAGGACAGTGAGTCCAGTGTGGCCACAATTTAGATGTCAGGGCCTAGAGTGCCCCAGCACCTCGCAACACCTGCACCGGGAGCGGTGGCCGGCTCTGAGATGACGGTGGTAGTGAAAGCCATGGGCCAGTGAGGAAGAGCATTGGGAAGCCTTGTCGGAGGCCTCTGCCCCGGGCCAGGAAGCTGCCGGGGGAGGTGTCTGCCCCCCCTGGCACCCACAGCTCTTGCTCCCTGGTCCTCCTCCAGTGGCAGCCACCTGCTGCACCCTGGTTCTGTGAATCAGGCCTACACCCTCGTATTGCAGCTAGACCTGCTCCACATGTACTCCGTTCCTCACACCTGTCTCTTCTCTTTTACTCAAAATGTACAATTTGATTCAAAGCACAAGACCTGGCCCATTCCTACGTTGCAGACCCACTGCTATAGTCTTTACCCCTGCAAAACTCTTATTTACATGGAATCGGTCTGGAGACAGAAGCACAAACCAGCTGAGGCAGGAAGGCAACTCTGGAGACCATCTAGTCCAAACCTCTGCTTGGAGCAGGTTGCTCAAGGCCATGTCCAGTCAGGTTTTTAGTATCTCCAAGGATGAAGACTCCACAGCCTCTCTGGGCAGCCTGTGCCAGTGTTAGACAACCCTCACCACAAAAAAAAGTTTTTTCTTATATTTAAATGGAATTTCCTGTATTTCAGTTTGTGCCATTGCCTCTTGTCCTGTCACTGGGCACCACTGAGAAGAGTCTGGTTTCGTCTTCTATGGGATAAACATCCCATCAGATATTTATACACATGGATGAGATTCCCCTGAGCGTTCCCTTCTCCAGGCTGAGCAGTCCCAGCTCTCTCAGCCTCTCCCATATGACAGATGCTCCAGTCCCTCAGTCATCTTCATGGCCCTTCACTGGACTCTCTCCAGTTAAGTCCATGTCTCCCTCATACTGTGGAGAACAGAGCTGGACTCAGCACTCCAAATGTGTCTCACCAGGACTGAGCTGAGGGGAAGGATCACCTCCCTCCATCACCTGCAGATGACGCTCTGCCTAATGCAGACCAGGGTGCTGTTGGCCTTCTTTACCACAAGGGCACATGGCCGGCTCATGGTCAGGCAGGCATTCACCAGGATTCCCAGGTCCTTTTCTGCCAGGCTGCTTTCCAGGAGGTCAGTTGTACAGCATTATTCCTCCCCAGGGGCAGGACTTGTCATTTCTCTTTGTTCAACTTCATGAGACTTGTGTTGGCCCATCAGTCCAGTTTGCCAAGGTCCCTCTGAATGGCAGGGCACCCATCTGGTCTACCAGTCACTCATCCCAGAGACCTATTCTTCTGCCCAGAAGAGAAGTGGAGTCTTCTAATAAGGTCTCTCATTTAGCAGAATCATAGCACAACAGAGGATTTTGTCATCATTGTGCTGTGAGTAAATTCAAGACACGTACTTGGAGTATCATACAGAAAAAATATATAATTCTCCTTAGACTTTTGTTAACAATCACAAGGCACATAGTGCTGCATCTGACAAGATCATGTCAGTGGAATTCTGACAGCATGAAGTAGCAAAGTGCTAAATAAGTCAACTTCCAGTCATTTAAATTTACGTTGGATTTTATACTTGGGATATTTGCTCTTTTTGTATGCTCACCTTGCCAGTAAATGTGTGTATCAAAGATATATTACAAACAGCATAACAGACTTTAAGAAAAAAATGCATTGCAAGGATACTATTTTGTTGAGATGTTCTGGGGAGACACTATAAACCACAGAAGAGAAATCTGAGTTGCTTGTGATGTTACAGGGATGCTGAGATTGTTAGAACAGCCCTGTTAAACATAGTTGCTTATTTATTTTTTATATCAAATGGACTTTTAAAAGCTTTTTATGGTGTTATAGAATGAAAAGTCACTCATCTATTTCCTTTTCTTCCTCTCTTCTTAACAGTACGGAAATACATTCCAAATTCAGAGGGCAGAGTCTAGCAGTGTGAATCCAAAATCACTTATTTCCACAAATATCATGGGAACTGGAATTTTCCTAACAGTTGTCAGACTCTCTTTTAAGAATGGTATTATTTCATCAGCTATTTGTTTTTCTTCCAGGATGTTAGTCTGAATATTCTCACATTCTTTTCCAGTGAGAAACAAAGCTACTCAGAAACTCTGATTAGAAAGTTGCTTATTTTGTTGCCCCAGTAGGGATCTAGGCACAAAATCTTCAGTCCCAAGGCTTACCACTGTCTTAACTTTCAGACTCATGTCATACAATGCTGAGGGTTTTGTGGTTGCTAATGTGTAGGGAAGAACTGCACAGTTAAAGCACCCAGTTTGTTTTTACATATTTCCCTTTATTTGTTTCTTTTTCTTTTTCCCTTTAATTATTTCAACACCACAGAAGAAATTCCGAGAGATATAAATGCTCAGGATCAGAAAAATAATTATGGCACTTTCATTGGTCACATGGAGGCCACCAATCAAACTAAAATATACACTATAAAACAATGGTATAGGACTTATGTGCAGCCTGCTCTCCTTACTGGAAGTTATAGAACAGAAATACACTTGCAATTACTTTGTAATATCTGGCTTTGATCAATAGCACACGTGTGATCTACAGCGATTAAGGTGAATACCTTCACAGATGCAAAATGGTGCTTTCTAAACAATTCACAATACAACTGGAACACATATCAAATCCTGTCAGTGTTTGGGAAGGGAGTACAGCAAATCATAAATTAATTTCTGAAAGCACAAAGCCATTTAGATGTGAGCAGTCAGTCATTCAGAACACTAAACATTCCAATGTCTCTGCGCTGGAATAATAAAGGATTATAAAAAAATTTAAAATATTTGAATCAAGTTAATGTATTACACAGTGATATTTAAATGCACTTGAAAATAGCCCAAGAGTGTATAATTCATTAATGTGGTGCAAATTCACATAATGCAGTAAGCAACTGCTCAGTGAAGCCTGCCTGCTGATGTGAAGATTTTGCGAGGCAACGCTTCAGTGCAGAAGCAGGGTTAGGGGTCATTACGAGGCTCCTTGGGAACATCACTCATCACTGCTGCCATTACAGATGAACTTCTCTGCCTGATTAAGAGGCAACTTTAATGGGCCCTAAAAAGAAGCTATTCTAGCCCTACAGGGATGAGAGGAATGCTTCTCCAGTCCGAGATCTCAAGGCAGAGGGACTGGAGGGAAGAAATGGCTGAATACACCGGAAAATACTGTACAGTTCYGCACAGTGCTTTATGCCATCAGAAGTTTCAAAACTAGACAGCAAAACAAGACAAGTTTTCTTGTTATCAGAATAGCCCTTTCAGTGCTGAAATTTGTCATTTGTCAGGAGATGAGAAAAAGTTACAGAGTAGGAAATGTTGAGTAATGAGGACATTGGATCTGTGTCTGACACAGCATTTTAGAAACCTCTTGGTTTTACCTTTGTGTGCTTTGTTTGATGACAAAGAGATAATAAACCAGTTACATTTAGGTGAAAGTGTGACATCCAGGGAAATGCTCTAGTGCAAGGTACAATTTAGCTGTGCAAACACAATGCACAGCATAAACAGGAAAACTTAATATGTGAGTTTGAAAGTCAGGACCCATAATAAACCTGCACCATTCTTGGCAGTAAATGATACTTTATTTTTCCCCTTTGCTTGTTTGAAGGAAGTTCTATATTTAAAAGTATCTTTACTTGTATCATATCATACACATAAAAAAAGAAGACTTTGTAAGGCACACTTTCTTTATCTGTTTCGCTGTGCCTAAATTTAGGGTATATACTATAATATATTTTTCTAGAAAACAGTATAGTATCACAGTTATTGTGCTAACCACAATTCTACTTCCTTCCATTTTTTTAAGTCTTGTCAGTCTTTTTACCGAGATAGGTTTTGGACTTCCACTTCCCTTCAGCTGGAATCCTTGTTTCTCCCACTCCTCGTCCTGCTCCTGGGTTGCATGATAATTATTTCACCCCAGAATGGTCTGGCTGTATTCTCACTTTTGTGTGTCCTCCTTTTCCTCCTTTTCTTCAGGACTTAGGAGTGGAGGACTTAAAGGACTTACGTCCTAAAGGTACCCTGGGGTTACAAGCCTGTGACAATGTTTTTAAAAACAAATGACTGTTTACTCTCAGAGATGAAAGCAGATACGACACAAAATTTCAAAATTATTTATATTCCACAACAGAAATCAGGGAGAAACTGAGGTTTAAGACTTTTTCATGAAAACTGAGACTCATTCAGCTTAACAGGAAGTTAAGACCTTCAGCTGGTAGATGGGTTTACTACTGCTGTTCTGGTGAATACTTAATTATTTATATCAAGTGAGACATCTCCAACAAGTAGGACCCAAATGTTTCCCCACCTCATGTATGGGAAGTAGAACAGAGATTTGAATTTGTTTTCAAAAATCCAGGGAAAGTATCTACACGGCAAATCTATTACACATACTAATAAGTCTCTTTCTGTCTAGAAATCCCATCTTGGAACCAAGATAACTCTCCCAATTTAAATTTTATTAAACTATATCCTTAAAAATTGATTGATTTCTGAGGAGAAAGTCTACATAACTGTAAGATTCCCCAATAAATTCTACTTAAGGACTGGCCTGCTTTTATGCCTCCACTCATTTCAGCAAGGCTCGATGACAGTTTGCTCTCTTCCAATATAGATGTGACATTTCTTGTTCTTTCACAGTCTTTTTTAACTTTTTCACTGCCCTTTTGAGCTTTTGGCTCTAAGCCTTCACAAACAAACTGTGCAATGCATCTGGAATCAAGGAAGAAAGTACTGCATAATTATTAAGTTAAATATTATCTCTTAGCCCTTATAAAGAAATTTTTCATCTACTGCCTTTCTTGGTTATTTCCCAACCACCTGCCATTAAGTTAAATAGATATGGTCGAATACTACATAGTCAAACAACCTGTGGCAAGCACTCATAAATTATTACAGAAAAAAACCCTGCCTTCCAAAGAAAGGCAAATGGAAATTCACGACTCTTGGAGATCTGACCTACAATGGTGTTTGCCTGTTCTCCATTGTCCAGCCAAACTGCGGGGAGATTGTTGAATTCCAGGCATCTGCATACTTGCACCTGGGAGCTTCCTTCGTTCCTTAAGGATGAATTTAACAATTGTCAAAGCTTCTCCTTTCTCCATAGCAGAGTTTCTGAGTCAGATTTCATGCCTCTTTTTGCCTATCCTGATTAGCTGCCTTTGATACAGACTTGCCAAGTATACTTTTCTTTATTTTGCCATCTTTTACATTTCAAACAGCTTTCCACCACAAGAACTGTACTTTTGCTGTACGTTCTTTCACATTCACCTGCCTCCTAATGAATCTGAGCTTTCACACAAGTTGCTGAACAGCCCCTTCCCACAGATATTTTAGGAGGTAGCGGCAACATGTCCCTTTCTTTCTACTAAAAACTCTCTGGTGCTCTTTCTCAGGCCTTGCCTACACATATGCCTTTGACTTCTTCTCTTTTCTTCACATGGTGCACATCTCCCGTTTCCAGACTTCCAGGGGTCTGCAAGATGCTCATGGGGGGATGTCAGAGATGCATGGAAGAGCTGGGTAGTTCCCCACAAACAAATTTCAGGGGTGTGTGTGGACACTGGAGCTCTCACCTATAACCTCATCATTGTGAAGGATCAGTCTGCCATTTTGCCTGCTATGTGAACCAAGGTATTTGAAAGAAATCAGACTGATGCCGTGGTTGATGGGAGTAACAGAGAATGTGGAGCCCTGGAAAGTGCTTTGTCATTAGGCATCATGGCATTAGAATCAGTTGTCAAGACATTGAAGAAAATGTTAAGCCCTAGATTCAGGATGGGCCAACCTTGGCAGCATTGGCATTAGGAGTCAAATCCAAGTCTCGTGACTCAGCCATACACATGTCCTGAACTCCAAATGCTGCAGCAGCCTATGGCCACACCTCTTCACAAGCAGTTGCTTTCCCCCTTTCATTCTTTCTAACAGCAACAGCAATTTGCCAAACAATTTTCAGGTTACAGCCAACTACAGGGAAAGGACAGGAAGGGGGATCCAGAACAGCTGCTGCTCCACATAGTAGAAGGGAAGAGGCTGAGATGAGGCGAGTGGACAGCCTCTGCTGCTGTCTTGTGAGAGGGCCAGAAGGAGCCACCAGATATTCCCACTCCCACTTACCAGCAGGGACAATAGCATCGCAAGTATCTGCATTAGGCTGTGGCAGGCAGGCAGAGAAATTCAGCCTTTTACATGAAAATTAGTCCCAACCACCTACAAGAAAATACAAAAGGTCAGAAAAGGTCAGATGAGACCATCCCGAGGAAGGCAACTTACTCTCAGGCAACCTAACCAAGCTTGCCATGATTTTTTGTTCATGCCATGGAAATTTCAAGTGGTATTATTTTAGTACAAACTGGAGGCCATTACTCTGAAGAATAGTCTAGTCTAAGATATAGGCAGTTTCTAAAACTTGTACCTTTCTCATCATTTATTTAGTAAAAATATTTTTAAAGTTGCAGCTGAGTCATAAAATGCCCTATCTTTTATTTTTATTGTGTTTAAACCTAATCGGTATCTGTATATTGAATTAAAAATACAGTTTAATTTTAGAAAATAAATAAACCATTAGATTAGTAAATCATGTGTCTACAATTCAAAATAGAGGTTCTGATGATTCAGACCAAACTGCAAATAGAATATAAAGTTATCTCTATTTCAAAAGCAATTACAATCCCATCATTTAAAATGTACCTTTTGCTCTAAATGTATTTGAGCCTTCTCTGAATTCTTTCTTCATAGCACTGAAGATGCTTTTCTAATCCTAAAAAGTATTATCAACATAAGCAATAATAGTGTTTTTCTCACTGATGCAACTCTTATTGGATGCAAAAAAAGAAACTTTTATTTTGGAAAAGAGAAATTGAGCTAAAATTCTGTCAATACTGCATACAAAATTTCATATTTTCACCTTCAGTTTTGAATTGCTATCGGCAAAAATTGAACATTCCTTGAAACATCGGACTCAGCATTTGAAAATCATATGTTTTTTGTCATGCTACTTGGGCAGTCCTTAACATGTCACTGTTCTCTTGGCAAAAATTTTACTACTTTGGCTGCAGACAAGGTGCAACTGAAACAACTGAAAGTGACTAAAACAATTTTATATTCTTCCAGTAATGAAACCATCTCATTGTAGGTTACAGTTCAGGATAAACTAAAATGCCTGGTGATTATTGTCATTTATTAAAATTGCTCATACCTCCCAAGGTTATTTTAGGAACCAAGGATTGCTGGAGTTTAGAAATGACTCAACGCCTTTTGTCTTTGCAGACGGCTGAAAGTATATGTCACTTACAAAGGTGATAATTCTCAAGAGAGATGATAATTCTCAAGAGATGAAATGAGTTTACAACTTTTCTATGTGGAAAAGGTAAAAAACCATCATAAGCATACAAGAACCCATGTTCACTAAATATACATCCTACTGTGACAAATGTAATACAAAATGAAACATGAAAATGATTCAGGACATTCTTCCTTTCTTCTAAACCCAGTCTTTGCTTGTACAGTGTGCCTCTCCTTGCCTTCTCAGCATTTCAACTATAAGAGTAGGTATTACACTGCTAATGGTGTTGTATTACAGAGAACATAACACAATTTTATAATTTTCAAAGCCCCTTTCCTCCTCTCAACTTTGATTTTTGGCCTGTAGTTTATAAAAATCAATCCTTTAAACATCTAAATAAAAATCTAATTATGTAGACAATGTTAAATTTTCTGTTTAGTTGAACCATTCTTCTTTGATACAGATTTTGTCTTTCACAGACATGAATGAATGGATAAGACGGAGGGTTTTATTTAAATACTTTTTAACATCTGACTAGAATTAATTCTGCAGAGTATTTTTGACTATCAGTTCAATAACACATAGGAAAAACTGTCCTCTGTGGAGCAGTCTTTTGTTTAGGAGAGGTCATACTAAACACTAGTGGAGGGTACTGAAGATTCAGAAACTGAGAAAACTGAGAACTAGGAAAGGTGTATTGCATATAATACTAATATTAACCACTATCAACCACCTTATTTTTTTCTTTCTCCTTAAACTTGATTGTGACCCTGACTGATTCAGCTACATATGAAATTTATATGGGACTTACTGATGACCATTTGTTGTCAGGGCCTCAGTGAACTTTCAAAGAGCAAAGGTATTTTGTCTCCCATTGATTCAAGGAATTTGAGTTTCTAGAGAATTCTGTCAAAGTACTGTCAGCCATATTAACGTAATTTCTTTTGTTTAAATCCTGATGGTCTCAGTGTCAGGTCTCAATTGACATATATGAAAGCTTTAACTTTTAATTATAGGTCAAAATCCATTAAAGAAGCTGAGACATGTCTGAGCAAATTGTGTCTCATCTTTCTGTTCCCTAAATGTCTATGTGACTGTACTATTACCTCACTCCTTTTTCTGCTGATTGCCAGTTGTCTGTTAATATAAAATCAAAGGTAAAAAGTACTGCTATACAGCATAGTAATCCACTAGAAATTGAAGCCACAGAGCATTGAATATGAAGGCAGCAGCAATGTAAACTTCAAAAAACACTGCATATTTATAGGGAGCTTCATGTCCATTTTCACGGAATAAATGGTATTTTACGCTCCACACCATTTAGACCTCAATCTCTCTTCTGGCAAGCCAAGCTGTTATTTTTGTGAATCGTTTCTAAGTAATTTATAACCAGGCCACGGCACCACTGACAACAGCACCTTTGAAGTCAGGTAGGCACTATTAATCCGCTGTGAATTTTCTAAGCAGCTTTCTCCTCTTTCTCTATGCATAGATTAAAAATCACAGAGGCAAAAATGAAGGTACTAGGCACAAACCAAAAACCTTATGCTAACATACCCTTCGGTTTCATATTAAGGACCAAAAGTTAGTTGGCACCAATTCTGGGCAGTGCAAAAAAAAACCCCACAACCACCCTTAATTTTTAATGTGGAACATTAGCGTTTTAGGGTTCCTGAAACACATATACCAGGGAGGCGAGATCCGAGTGCACCCAAAGGCCCAGACCTCTGGGAAGCAAGCCCCTCAAGCCCACCGAGCCACCCTTGGGGACACAGTGAAGGGGCACATCGTAACTTTTCGTGTCATTTTAGCTCTCCATCACAGGGCGCAATTGCCGAGGGGGCAGGGGGAAGTGACTTCCCTACCACAAGAAAAGGCTGCGTGTATCTATGCAGACAAACTGATACAAACTTTAGGACTGGAAACGCCTGGGGGGCGTTTCGGCCGGACAGCGGAGAGGCAACTACCGCCGAGCCCGCGCCTCTGACCGTTAACGGGGCCTCTTCGGCGACGGCCGAGGGGAGGCCCCCGGSGGGCGGCGGGAGGGATCCCTCTGCACCAGGGAGGGGGCCCGCGCCCGCGCTCCGGGGCTACTGGCGCCGCGGCCAGCTCGGAAGAGAGGCTCGGCTGCAGGCACCGCGCAGGACAGGGGCGGCGGGGCAACGGCGGGGCAACGGCGGGGCGGCGGGTGGCATGAGGCTCGCCCCGGGGCTCGCCCCGCCTCGCCGCCCTCCTCCGCTCGCGGCCTCTGGCGGCCGGCACGGGGAGCCACCCGCAAGCGCATGCGCGGCACCGTCGTCTGCTCCGCCGGGCACGCACCGGAGAGTTCGGGGGCAGCGAGCGGGGCGGCGGCAGCGCGGGGCCGGCAGCACACGGCCACCTCCGCCGCCCGCACACCGTCCGCCGGCGCATCCCCGCCTCGGGCGGCAGCGGTGAGTGCGGAGCAGCGCGGGCGGTCGGAGCCTCGCCGCCGCGGGGGCTCCTGCCCCGTCCCGCGGGCCGGGCCGGGCGGAGGGGCGCAGCGCGGCCGGTGGCGGAGAGCGGAGCGGGCTGGGCCGGGCCGGGCTGGGGTGTCCCGGGAGCGGAGCGGGCAGCCGCGCTGTGGGGCTGGCAGGCGGGCAGGTGGTGTCCGCTCGCTTAGCTGTGGGGGTACCCACAGACAGAGGCGCTGCCGCCCCCCGGGCGGGGCAGGGGTCCGCGGCGTGACCCGGGGAGGGGAAGGGGCTGCCCGGAGCGGGGCCGCCTGTGAGGGGCCCGGCGGGGCCCCGGGGGTGAGCGGGCGGGGCGGGGCGCGTTGGTGCTGCCCGGCCGGTGTGCGTGGGGCTGGGGTCCCGTGGGGGTGCGCCCGGCGGGGCGGCCCTCGGAGGGGAGAAAGGGTGAAACTTAGCGGGCCGCCCTCCTCCCCTTGCCGCCGGGCTCCGGCGGGTGGGCCGGCGGCTGCTGGCGCTGGCGGAGCCGCCCGGAAAACTTCTCTCAAGGGGTTTGTGCCATTTCCAGTTAAGCCAGGGAAGAAAGTGTTTTGGCAGTATTTAACAAAGAAAAAATCCTCCAGACTTCTTTTTTGAAAGAGGTTAATGGTTGCCTCCAAAATAGGCAGCTATTAAATTTTTCTTGTAAGTTTTAAAAAACACCACCACCAAGACAAAACCACAAAATAAAACCACAACCATCTGAAGCTTTCATATTCCTGTTAAAACTTTTTTCACTTTTAGCAGGGTCACCCAGACTCCATCTGTATTAGATCTGCAGTAGCCAGGGCGGTCACTGCAGCATTTAAGATGCTGAGTATGGGTAGGTGTGTTGAGGCTATGAGCCTGATTCTCCAGGGGTCTGAGACCCCTCCTAGGCCTGACACTGGCAAGGGAACAATTCATTCATATCCACAGGAAACAGGAGGGGGGCAGGGAGCCTCAGTGTTACCACGGTTGAAACTGGGATTGAGTGTTGCATTGGTTGAGGGGTGGAAGAGCAAGCAGTGGCTAGGCTTGTTGGGAACAAAACAGAGAGGAATGGAGCCAGTGAGTAAAGGGAAGAGGACTATAAGCAAATTAAGACACTTGAAAGAATCTCAAGTTTTCATTACCCTGTTGTCATAGATAAGTCTGGGGAGAGAAGAGGGACAGTTGTGCAGATGTTGGTGTTCTAGATTAAAATCAACACCTTAAATTTATTATTACTATAGGCAGGCACTGTCACTGGGGGTGGGGGGTGGGGGAACCACAAACAAAAAACTAGTCATGCTTTTTCTATAGCCATGCTGCTTGTTGCTGCTTTCTGTACCATCTTCTCCCGATGCTGGCACCATTGTTTATACAGCAGTGGGATGAAGTGGCATGGAGTGTTACCCACAGGTTCAGACTAACCTTTCAAAAGTTTTTTCCTGATTAACTGAGTTAATACTCACGTCTGGTTCTCTGCACTGCCATAGGGACGCTTATGCTAGCTCAAGAAAAGATGTGTGATGGGGAGGGAAAAAGTTTATTTTTATCTATATAAATGAATAGGTATGTATGTAAATGCACTGGGTTTTTATGTATATATGTGTATGTATACACATAGGAACGCAAGCACCTGTGTAAAAGGATTGTGCAACTACGATGTTGCGCATTCTGGGTCTTGTGTTGAACAGAGGAAGTTGCATTGATAAAGCGGTTGTGGGGGAGGTTTACAAGTGCAAGAGGTGACTAGCAGTCTGAGTAGACATATCCAGTACCAGTGAGTTTGCAAGAGTAGTTCTTGCTGGACCAGGCAAGTGAGATTAGAAGCCAGAGAAGAGGGGATGGGGAATTTCTGTGTGAGAGTACTGCATGGAAACAGAGGAGTGAGACTTTTTACTCATCCATTCAGCCATCTCACTTCAACCTCTTTTAGACAAGAAAAGTTTATTTCCAGAACTGATTAGGATAGAGCCTGGAATTCCTGAGTATCTCCATTCTCTTGGAATTAGCAAATATCAGGAAATCCCCAGGCAAAACATGAATTATCCCTTTCTCACACAAGTTCATCCAGAGATTTGCATCTAACTTGCAAGTTGGATATGTGCAAGATAATGTATCTTGGGAAGAAATGAAGCATACAAAATTTACAGAATTAGTGGAAAAGGGCAGTGGAAGGGCAAAATGGCTTAGGTTTTTCAAACAGCAAAGCATTGCATCTGGTTATAACACATATAGGTATTGAGTTTATAACATGGTGGCATGTTTTCCTTTTTAGAAGTGGATAGTTACACACAGGTAAGGTAACTACACTAATATTGTCATTTCCAGAAGCATTCACAAATGAAGAAGAGGAGAACTAAGTTTTTTAGTTAGCTTTAATTCAGCCTCTTTGTACATCTAGATTGAACTACAGTTTTCTATTAAGTAATAACATAGTTTGTTGCATAAAAAAATCCTGTTATACTCAAGGTATTAAAGRGGTGAAGTATTTTGTTCTTATCCTCATTAGTTTGGTTGTGTGACATCAAGACTTATTTTACGAACATTACTCAAATCTGCGTTCAAATTTTGCTTTGACTATGGAATTCTAAATTTCCTTGTGTCTTCTATTGTGCTTATCACCTTAATATCTCGGTACTCGACAAATCCCCCCTTAATTGACAAAAGTCTCCCAAGACAAGGAAATAATCACCTTTCCACTTCACATGAAGAATGAAAGATAAAACTATGGAGACCAAATCTGGTCCAGGTAGGATCTGATTTTTTTTCAGGGTATTGAGTTTAGTGTCCTGGTTTATATTAAGTGCACAGGTGCAAATAAATTGAATATCTGGTCTAAGCCTAGGCTGCTTTTGCAAATCAAGCACTCAGATTTTGGGAAAGGCACCCCTAAAATAAAATGCATGCAGTTAGTGTCCACACTGGAAACAGCATTTTTAAGTAATTTATGCAGAATCATGAAAGAATTCTGTGGTAAAAGCAAGGATAAAATAGCTTCAGGAGAGGGCTAACTTATTTTAGACCACAGTATTGTGAACCATTTTTGTTTGCTGTGTCCTTTTAAACAGCTCCCTTTTCCTGTGATCCTCTTTTCCGTCATTTTGTCCTGCCTACCTCTGTGACCTCCCTCACTTGTGATAGCGTAACTGTTTCCGTATCCATCTGGTGAGGTGGATCACAGAATGAATCAGGTTGAAAAAAAGAAAATATAGCTAACTTACTTTTGACCGTGGATCATTCCCTTACCTGGCTCTTATAAACATCTGGATGGGCGGGGGAACAAGAGATGCAGTTGGTACCACTTACCCCCAGTATGAGTTCTGGGAAAAACCTAAGCCATTTTGCCCTTCCACTGCCCTTTTCCATTAATCCTGTAAATTTTGTATGCTTCGTTTCTTCCCATTTACTCAACAAATGACACCAAGTTCCTATAGGCAAGAATTTTATTTTCTTGCACCATCCTGTTAAGAGCTTTTGCTTTCAGTTTCTCAGCTCAATTCTGAACTTCTCTGCTGCTTTTCATGTTGCTCTTTCATGAAGTCCTATCAGCTGTGTTTCCAGGATGCTGTCTTTCTCTGACTCTTGTTTCTTTAATGTTTTTTTTTGCTTCAGCCTCCAAAGACAATCTACTTTCTTCCCCCCATCCCTTGCTTCCTCTCCTCTTCCACATTATAAACAAAAGCACTTGCAATGTGCAGTAGGGAACAATACAAAACTGGCAAGGGAGTGGATTAAATGACCTAATGTCTAATATCTGTTCTCCTGCCAGCTATTTTTGTTCGACTTCAGATGTCGTTAACTATTTGACCTTTTAAAATCTAATCTGACAATGCCCAGCCTTTTCCTTGTTTAACTTTGTTTTGTTTACTGATTCTTGTGAAGTAAAATTTGATAAACATTTATGAGGTCTGAAATACGCTTAGTCCATTCTCTTGTTGCTAATGGTTTTGATGGTACTGATTATCAAGTGATCTGTGTTTTAATCAA
This sequence comes from Oceanodroma leucorhoa, assembly GCA_030449065.1. Classification (NCBI taxonomy): domain Eukaryota; kingdom Metazoa; phylum Chordata; class Aves; order Procellariiformes; genus Oceanodroma; species Oceanodroma leucorhoa. Next base: position 4,559,791 of record JASVER010000046.1, on the reverse strand, counting down.
GGTTGCTGAATACCATTATTAAAATAGCTACATTTCAAAACCAAAGCCTGTCTTAATACTGAATGTTAAAGAAATTACATGCTAACCACCTAAAATCACACCATGTGTTTTGGCTTGCTAAGGAAACATTTGTTGAAAGCTATTTTATGCGTATTTCAGGCTATCTCTTATTTTTAATGATAGATAATAATTGTGTAAAAGATCTTTAACTTTGGATAAAAGCTAAGTATCTGTTCAGAAATACACTTGTAAAATCAGACAAGAAATGTATTTGCACAGCCGAACATGCTGGAGGTTAGCATCCAGGGCTAAGGCTCCTGGACAATATAGTAGCACGAGAAGTGTTGCCTGTTTTCAAACTAAGAATGCTGCTTTGTGTAATTTTTTTTTTTTTTTTTGAGAGTAGATGTCTTTACATGGGGGAGAGACAGACTATCCTCCAATTGTATCTTGAAAGTTTGAGATCGCTCACATGTTATATATTACATTATGCTGTGTACCTGCTCAGTGGAATGTTTCTTTCAAAGCATTTGAATCAACCTTCTCACGTCACTTCTGAAATGACACTTGAAAGTTGGCATCTCATCTTTTAAGATCACCCACTCAACACACTTTCAGTTTTTCGATGTAGTGGTCAGTCTGCGCCAATATGATTGCTCCAACAGTGGTCAGATTAAGTGATACTAAACTCCAGAGACAGACCATGTGAAAGGTAGTAATGGAGGAGGAAACTTCTTAATCCTGGTGAAGTAGTTCATTCTGTTGCCTGAAACTGCAGAACTTTTATGTTTGCCAGAACTCTAGGGTAGGTGAGATTTTTTGTTTACACCAAGACGTTATACCCTGTTGTTGTAGTTCTGGATGTTCCTGTTTTGCTGAGCTCTTTGTTTTCCTGTAGTGTAAGAGTGAATGCCATGGACCGGTTTCAAGATTCACTTTACAGCAATTCCTCATTAAATCCCTATCGCTAAATTAACTAATATAACTGTCTAAACTGTGTAATATTTATCATAATTAGCTGTATTTCTAAATGTTTACTACTTGGCATTGAAGAATGATTCCTTTTTGGCTTAAAAAGTGTGAATTTGTTAGCTCGCTGGTGTGAGGCAGTTTATGGGAATGCTACCAGGAAAATTCAGAAATAGTGGCTTCATCAGACATGAACTTTTGCACCTGCCTGTACCTCCAGGTTTATCAGTGTGCTATTTACCCACCTTGTATGTATTCTTCAGCTTTTGTTTGCAGAGTATTACTCTTCAAACTATTTGCTAAATAAAGCTGGGAGGAGAAGCAGCTTTCTGTTAATCTTTCTGTCCCTAGTCTTCATTCTCATGGCTATGGGGAAGGGTGGAAAGAGATCTCAACAGCAGAATTAGTAGCTAACTCTTCCCTGTCTTCCTATAGATTTCCCCTGTGGCAGCTGAAATTAGCACAGTCCTTGACATTTTATTTCAGTACTGCTGAGCAGTTCGAGTACCAGAAATGAAACAGACTCGCTGTACTATTTTCTGTTTGCTACTGTTGGTTATCAGAGCTGTGGGCAGCAGCAGAATCAAGGCATGGTTTAGTCTGGAGAACGGAGTGTGTGGCTTTGTAAGCAGCTTAACTGATCTAAGCATGTCCTGCTGCTTGAAAACAAGAGTTCTTGCTTTTCCCCTCTATCCTTGCTAGGTTATGCATTTTGACCACTTCCCTTGTGCTGGCACTAGCACTCTTAATCCTGTGCAGTCAACTGAACCAGGGAGCTGATTTGCTTTAAAATGAAACCAGTCAGACTAAACCAAGCGTACTGACATGCACGCACGCACGCAGGCGGCTTTCCACTGGGCTACCTCTGGCTGGCTGGCCAGCCTTGGGGGCTCCCAGTCGGACCTTTGTATTGGCTCAAGGGAGGAAGTGGAACTATGTGGCTGGGGTGGGGGGGAACACTACCTGCTCAGATGGCAGCTTTAGCTGGGATTGATTCGAGTGCTGACTCTGAAACTATCAGTATCTTTCTCTGCTGACATCTTCGAAGAACAGCAGCAAACTGCTCAAGAGGGAAGATACAAGGAAGTCCCTCAAGGGACAAGAATGTGGCGAACAGATCATGGGGTCAAACTCAGAAAGTGAGAAGAAAGGTGAACAAACTCATCTTTTATGGAAAGGCCACTTATGACAAGCTGTAAAGAAGTGCCCAACTATAAGCTCATCAGATCTGCAATTGTCTCAGAAAAATAGAAGTACCAAAGCACTTTATTTATGGCCATTCTTTAGGAACTCTTGGTAAAGGTTTGATCAAAGTTTTCCTCTCAATATAAGAAAGAAATTTTTTACGGTGAGAACAACTCTTCACTGGAACAGCCTCCCCAGGGACATGGTCAGGTCCCCATCACTGGAGGTTTTCAAGATGCAATTGGACAGGTTGCTAGGTAACCTCATCTAGGGTCCCTTTCCCACGAAAGGTTACACCAGACGATCTTTTGAGGTTCCTTCCAACCTGGGCTGCTCTGTGGTTCTATGAATTTTTTGTGTGGGTGAAGTGGTCTACACCAGAAATAGAAAAGGTGGAGATGCAGCTGCTGATGGGCTGCATGCCTAGGAAGGTTCTCCAATGACTTCTACAATGTATTACATACGTAAATGAATACAAGATTTAAATTACCAGATTTAAAAAATATCAGTGATGTATTTGTTTGCATTAGAAAACTCCTCCTTCACATTCTGTAGGTGCTGGAGTAGGTATACAGCTTCTTGAGGGTGGGGGAATACCCTTTAAATCTTCCAAAAACAAATGTTAGACCTGCTAGATCCTCTAGAAGATCTTTCAGTTGTGAATGAAGTTTTCAAGAATTAATTTTATTTTAATTCTGTGTATGCTTTTGATACAAGTAAGATAAATTGTATCTTCAAATACGGTTAATTGCACACAAATTTGACACATTAGTTTGGCATGTCAGTGTTAGTAACTTCAACATGTCTAAAATTTTTCTTGCCTTAAATCTTTTAAAACTGATTTCTAAAGCTAAAATCCTTCTGAATTGTTTTTGTTACATACTTTTTTGTGCTTCTTACTCGCAGACAGAATGGGTATTGTACTGAATTACTTCATAAGGAGTAGGAAAGCATCAGTAGAATTATTGGTTTAGTTTTGGGAGCTGCTCTAGTGTTTTCACAGTGCTGGAAAATGTGGAAAACTCTTCGTAAGTATGCCTTGATACTAATAGTTTTGACATTGCTGGAACTCATGCAGTTTTGTTTCCTATGGATTTATTCTGTGTAGTTGATCAGTTATAAGATGTGACTCAAAGCTTTACTGTGGTATTTATTTCTTCATAAATGACAAATTTTAATTAGATGTTAATTTGTCTTCCAGTCTTTTCTCGAGTAACGATGTTCAGAATGCCTCCATCCTCTATACTAGTGTGCTTTCTTTAGGAAAACTTCCATGAATTTAACGTTTTCTACTGTTCTGTAGTTGTTGACTGGAAAGGACCGATGAATAAAATTGTTGGACTAGAGGACGTGAGGAAACCCCAGGTAGACACAAAGCCCTTTTAGTGAAGGAAAACAATCTCAAAATAGGAAAACTGTGTTAACACCCTTTGAAAAGAAATACTGGTAAAGTTTTCCATTTTTGCACTTCTAGTAATTCTTACAGAATTGTGCCCATTTAAAATAAAAATTGACACTTGATTTCAGTCTTATTATACCAAATGTAATCTATGTTATTGAGACTACAAGGTARGTAAGGAGGGATGCAAAACTAGTGGCCCGATAGGTTGGCTTTGGTGGCAGATACAGTCTGGGAAGTTCATACTTCCTTTCTGTGGCCGTCGAGAGCAAAGGGAGAGAGGGAGGAGAGGGAGGCTGGTAGGAGAGGTGCGAAGCTGTAGTGCAGAGCACAGAACTGCATCAGCCCACACTGGGGGCTCTCATCCCCAGCAAAGGGTGGGAGGCAGTGATAGGAAGAGGAGAAATTCCCTGACTCCTCCTCAAGGCTGAAGCCAAACCATCATGTTTTATTAAACTCCAAACGTGTAAATCAGCTGGAGTACTTTTGTGTGTACATTTGTTCAAATCCTACTTAGAAAAAATTAAGTGTAATGCAGTAAAAAAGACAGTCCTAATGTGTGCATCATAATGTATTTGGAAATTCAGGTAAAGCTGATATGAGGGGAGATGGGTGTGGGTGAGAGAGGGAAATAGCAGTATTTAAAAAATTCTCTTTTTTTTCCTGGTTTGTAGAGCTGTTTGCCCTTCTGTTTTACTGAGGAGTATGACTGCAGCTGTTCTGTGGATTCTGGTGGTGTACACCTTTCTGTGCGCTCTCTTTATGCAGTTTCCCAGTGTGACAGAAAACTTCATAAAAATCTGTAAAGGAGTTGTGCCTTATTATCTTTTCCCTAGTTACCATATAATTCAATAAGATGACATAAGTATTTATGACTCTTCCATCACTTCTGTGCAATTTGATTTTTGGTTGACTGGAAAATCCCATTAAAACATGCTCTGAAATGCTGTCATACGTGCCTTGCTTCAGGGGAAGACAGGCAGGGTGGAAACGTATTAAAACATGCTGACGGTGCGTAAATATTTGGAAGAGAAGGCTTTGTTTGCACGTTTCTCTAGCTTAGTTTAGCACTTCACAAAGAAATTACTTTTTATTGTTTTCTGGCTATTTTTTCTAAATTAAATGAGGTGTAAGACATTGGCTTACCAAACAAGTGCTAAATGCAATTTCTGTAAAGAGCAGAATATTTGCCTCACCTTTGCCTCATCACAGAAAAGCAAAATAAACTTTATGAAGCAGTAGGCTTACTATGTTTGTTATAAAATTATTGCATGCAAAACAAAGATGCCAAGGGGAAATTATCGAGGTTTCTTTTAGATAAAAAATGCATGTTCTGAGATCTAGAATCTTTCTGTTTTCTTTTTTTTTTTTTTTTTTTTTAATAGCTGCTTGAAAAATACTGGTAGTTTAGAGGGAAACTGATTTTAAAAAATAGCTATTGCTCCTTACTCTTCACAGTATTGTAACAATTTCAAGAAAAACTTCAGTGAGTTGAGGATAGTTTTTTTCAAATGTACAGAATTGTCAGGTCTCTTTTTTTCTGTGAAGAGAGGAGACTTGAATATTGGATACAGACTGATACAGTTGGAGGCTGGATTTTGTGCAGGCAGTTTGTGTTATTGGAAAATCCATAGAGGTATTATTTGTGACATTTTGGTCATGGTTTTGCTTTTTAAGATGTGTTGGGGAAGAAAGTATCTGTGAGAATTTCAAAGTAGGAAAAATGGTACATTTTTAGCCTTGATCTTGTGACTTTTTCTGGGGAAACACTGTATCTGCAATGAAATTACATTCTTGGGAATGGACTGTGCCCAGGTACTGTTGCTTGGCCCTTCTTTCTCGTGCCTGGCGAGGTGTAATAGGAAGTAAAGGTAGTATTCTTTTTTTCTTTTTTTTTCTTTTTTCTCTCTTTTTTCCCCCCCTCCCCTACCTGACCCATAAATGCTTTTAAAAGCCAGACAGTACTGTTATAATCTGCTTTCTGCTTATCCTGAATGTTTTGATGTGTTGATTTGGGGGCAGATGAGAGGCGTGGAGCCAAATGAGTAAGGGAGATTGTAGATAGTGAGTAGGTTCCATTAAAGAGACCACTTGCCATCTATCAACTTGATTTCTATTATGTGCTGGTATTTACTCCCCTGGTCCTAATCCAGTTTTAAACCACTTTGGAGAGGAACTGGATATAGTTACTCATTCCATACTGCGCACTGGACTGCTTCCCTCCTTTCATAGCCAGGTAGTTACCAATAAAAGGTATATGTAGTGTCTTTTGTGTGTATGTAATAATACATACTTTCTTTGCAAAACTGTGTAATACTAAAATCTGAAGGTTAGCTGGCTCCTGGACTTTAGCAAATGGTTGAAACATTTGGGAAATTATGTCTGGCCACGAACTGTAGAAAATGCTAAACTAGGAAATAATAACGTGAAGGTTGGAAGCTAAATGGTTAGCCATTTTAGCATTGTTGAAAGGTAAATGGTTAGCCATTTTAGCATATTGGAGAACATAAGTGAGAACTGCTATACTGGATCAGCCAAAAAGTCAGCCTGGCATTGTGTGTTGTGCCAGCAGCTGGCAGGAGATGCCATGGAAGGAGTCTTAGGGCAGAGCATGGGCAGAGTGAGCCTTCCTCGATAAAGTCCTGGTTATCAGTAGATCGGAAACTTCATGGGATAGAGGATACATCTGGAGAATTCTGTTATAGTAATCACCAGATCTCTCCCTCGTTTATTGATTTCCTTTCTGTTTTTTAAACCTATTTCTACTATTTCTACAGCATCTTATGGCAGCAAGTTCCGTAACTTAAGCACTATGTGAAAATTCAGGTCCTTTGATTTATTTACACCTATGTCAGCTTAGGTCAGTGGGTACCCTCCTGTTTCTTATGTTGTGAGAAATAATGGTTAGCTGTAATTTGTTTATCTTCTCTTCTCTGGTCATGGGTATATAGCCAAGAGACCAACTTATCCAGGCAGACTCTGTGTGTTATGATTAGATCAGCTGAATGTCTGTCTTCTCTAAATTGAGTGGTTAGTTATACAGTGATTATTTAAACACAAATGATTTTTTTTATTTTTTCTTTCTCTCTCTCTTTTTTTTTTTAATAAAAGCAGCATGTAATTTTTACTCCATATACAACTGGAGTTGAGAGCTTCTGAGTAATGTTCCTCAGTTTGTTGTCTGAAGGCATCAGGAGATGGTCTGAACTGCAAAATGAAAGTTGGCTTGTTCGTAATTTACAAGACACATGCAAACATTTCATTTGTATGAAAACAGGGGGACAAAATAGGGGAGGAAAAATGAGTGCACATTCAAAGCTTCATCTAATTTAGGGAGATTGTGAGTGAAAACATGCTATAAAAACAGTCCGCAGCAATTCTGATGCAGTTCATGTGGGTTTTGTCTTGAAAAGAGCTAGCAGGTCCATTGATTATTTTCTCTTACTATAAATTTAAAAAAAAATACATGATAACTATTCAATACGCAGCTGTCACTTTACTAGTATAACATAAGAATTTGTCAATACATAATCTAAAACTTCAGCCACCTGTAAATGCAAGGCAGAAGGATCATAATGTAGTTTCCCTGGCTTATTGTGTATTGACTTTGTGTGGACTTTATTATTTTAGAAGCTGGTAACAGATTTTTGAGAGGGAGTTATTGAAAATATTTATAATGGTGATCATAAACTGGATGTTAATTATGTAGTACTTGCAAGTTTCCACTCTTGGGGAGGCAATGTGCTTTCTTGTTTGTGGAGTTTTTTGAGAGAGGTGAAGGGTAGCTACATTGTCTCCTAGTTCCCAGACTAGCTATATATGTCTTTTTTTCTTTTCTGGTGTTTCTGAGCATACACTCTCGTATTTTAGGTTTTTGGCTCTTCGATTGGGCCCTGTGGTATCCTGTGTATTAGCAGTGTTTAATTTCCACAGTGAGAACACAGCATTTGAAGACAAGAGACAAGCATATAGACTGCTTCAGAAATCTCTTTCACTGTGGTGAGGTTCTTTGTTTCTGTGTTGTTTTTGTTTGTTCGTTTGTTTTGTGTTTTGTTGTTTGCTTTTTGATTTTTCCTCCAAACGATACTGTAGGTAAGCCTGGCATTTTCGCATGATGCCCCCAGCAGATTCTGGTTGGGAGGTATTCCTCCTAACTAGCTTCCCAGCACTTACTTTCTTGTTTGAAGGAGAGCCTCACGTTACCTGTTTTTTGTCAATTTGTTTGTCAAAGTAATTTTGTAGCTCTGCAGGAAGTTTTGCCAGACATTCACTGTCGCCCCATAACAACCTTTGGCTCTTTGCTGAGGAATTATTTCTCTAGAGCTTCCTTCCTCACAGCATCTTACTACTTTGGGCATAGTCATACAGTATGCATTGGGTGTACCTGCAGTAGCATTTTGGTTCAGACTAGGAGTGTGCTTTGGAAGCAAAACTCCCAATTGTCACCACATACTGTGCTTTGGTTTGTACTGCAGAATCATTTCAAAGCACTCAGGCTGAATCACTTTTGGATGAAAGTAAACCAGAAGATATGGTCYAAGAGCATACCTACTGCAGTCCCATTGCTGCACAGGGTTCAGTTCATGGAACTAAATTAGAGCTACCCCAAAGTAAAATTCTCAACAAGTGCATGTTGTGTTAATGTTGGGTCCTCAGCACCAACTGTTTTGTTCTTCAGATTTGCTCCTATTGTTCTGCATTCCCGGGTAATGTGAGTATAGTCATGGACAGAGATAAATATACAGCACTTAGAGGTTATTATTCATGCCCACTGTACTTGCTTCAGTTAAAGAGTCCAGCTATTCAAGCCTAAGTGAGAATAGATAATATCAAAGTAGCTGACAATTTGAGTTTGATTTGGAAGCTGACACTTAAACAGTAATTAGGTTAGTAATAATGAAGCTGTTTTCCTGTCTCTGTTACATTTTGCCCTTTCCTTCTCCTCCATTCTCTAACATGCTTGTTCTTGTGACCCAGTCGCTAACCCAAATCACTACAATATTCTGACACCTCTTATGTGCTGGCTGCACTCTTTCCCTATTTTCTTAACTTTTTTTGACTTTCCAGCTTGCAAAGGTCTGTACAGGCAGTGACTGGTCCTGAGCACGGTGTATGCTTTCTGACTACCTGCTTTCTGCCTGCAAAAATGGATAATGATTTACAGCCTCCAAAGGCGCCATGCTTCCTGAGATACTGCCGCAATTGGTAAACCCCTTCTTTACTTCAGTGAGAACATTAATGGGTTTTCTCTGTTCTTCTTGGTCATTGATTTTTGTGGAAAACTTATGGTAGCACGGAAGAAGAAATCTCTGTGTCAGATTTAGTTAAAAGATATTGGGGGGGGGGGGGAGGAGGGAACAGAAAGTAGAATGGATAAGTAACACAGTATCATTAGTTTTGTTTCCAAACAAAATCAGGATGAAAACACATCCTACTGTGAAAGCTTTATTTAATTCTTCACCGTTCCCACTTGAAAAAGGAGAGGAGTTGGTTATTGTTATGTCAACACTTAAATAGATTATCAAGTTAAGTACTCCAAATTTGAATTCCCAAAGCACAGTGATAGTGTCTAACCTAAAGCAATGTCTTTTAACAGTAGCTTACAGAAGACTGAGGCATCTGAAATGCTGCTATGTAGGCTGCTCAAGAAGGCATGGTCTCTTGAGGATTTGTGCAATTCTGGTTTCAATACAGATAGTTACGTGAGTGTTCAATTATGCCTCCCAGGCACTGCCCCAGATGGTCCCCCATGAGCTTGAAAACAATGAAACCCACCAAAATTCTCCCTCGCCGAAGGGGAGAGTGTTGTTACTTTTCCGCCCAGATGTTCTACTCACCAAAATGTGTGTATCAGGAGATTGTTCTCGTCTGGTTTTGAAGGGGAGGGGAAGGAAGAGATGTCTTAGCTTATAGCAACTCCCCCTTTGAACCGGAGGAGCCTGGAAGTAACCAGAGAAAAACTGGCCAGAATATTTTCGCAGCTTTAAAACAGCAAAAAACACTAACTGAAAGAAGGGGTAATGAAGTTGGGGCAGAAGCTTAGGGTTCAGTCTCAGCTGGCTGAAGTCCTGTCCAGCTGCAGTCAAGAGGAACCACCTTCTCTCTGCTAACAGGGCGGTGTTTGAGTTGTACTCAGCATGCTAGTTCTATGAGTGATGATATATTTTGTTGGTTTTAAGACGTAATGGCGGTCCGCTAAGTACAGGTTTCTCTTAGTGATCTGGTCTGTGGTTTCGGGTCCCTGTGTAATCAAAATTAATGATAATGTTTTAAATGGTGTATTTGGATAGCATGTACAAAGCTGGGGGGGGGGGGGTTGCAGTTCTCTATTTCAGTCTTACCCTTGTCCTGTGTAGTCTCAGGTGGGACAAGTCTTTTGTATCCTTGTCTGATAGAGCAGCTTCCAAAGTTTTCCATTCCTGTTTATTCCCACCCAAATTCCCTGGCTAACCTTGCTGTTGCAAACAAACCAAACTTAGTAAATGCAGGTTCTTCCATATGCTTAAACTATGGACTTCCTGTTCAGAGAAAAATCAATATATTTCTCCAGTGTTTGAAACCATGTAAATCCTTGTGTGCACTTTTCCTGGGGAAAAAGTTCTTTTGAAACAGATTGTTATAAGTAAAATTGTAGTATCCTGTAATATTTTTTTCCAACAATGTAAGTGCCAAATGCGGTGGGACTGGGATTTTTAGGTAGGCACATAACACATTTTGAATAAATGGAAGTCAGATAATTATCATCTGTCTTCCTGTGTAATTATTTAATGTTTTCATTTTTCTTCTAAATAAACCTCCCACGGGAGTGTTTCAGTTGTTGTATTGCCCCTGGTTTGGGGCTGGGGACTAGAAAAGGGATGTTTAATTTTAGACTGAACATCTACTGATGTTTTAGCTAGCAGTGTCTCTTGAATATACCTGTTTTCATAAAAAGCTCCAGAAGACCTAAATATTCAGAATTTTTAAAAAATTGTATAGCCCTATGTGGCATATGGTTGTAAATTGCATCCCAGTAGTCTCATTAATTGTACAGATTACAAAACTAAAATTAAGAGCTGTATCCCCTGTTAGAGTTGTATTGCAGAATGAAAAAAGCCGCTTCCCTACCTGGGTACCATAATGCGCATCCCTCCCTGGTTGTGGGAGGAATGTGCTGGCCTTGCAGTGTTCGGAATCCCTGTTAACGCAGCAAGTGAGAAACTGAGTGAGGGAAAGTACTGCTGCTGATCTACGTTATCCTTATTTTCCCTTCTCTTTGTATTCCCTTCCCTAAGGACGTGCTTTGTTCTCAGTGTTGTGCCTTAGAATACGTGACAGTCAGTGAGCGAGAATAGTGAAGGCAGTTTGGACTTGTGTGCCCTCCGTCAGATCTTCTGTCCTTTAATGGTATGTGCTGCACACAAGTTTCCATTAAACTTGTAGTCAGGAAATGTAGCCAGAAGAGATGTACCTGCTAACACAATATAGTTGTCTTAACAAATGCAACAAAATCTTGCGGAAATATTGTCTTGAGCCAACAATTTTTAATGCCCAAATTAGTTAGCCTCCCAATTTAAGGGATATACTGCACTGCTAGCATATGGTTACTAGCTTGGGAAATGTGTATAAAAATATTCTATGTTTTGTGCTTATACATAGTGTATACAAGGTTTGGGCACTTTCAGGATTGAGGAAAAAATATTTAGGTTAGTTGTGAAAAGAAATGTACAGCTTGGTTTGTTACTTCAATATTAGTTTCTTACATTTTCATGCAAAATATTTCTCCTAAGTAAGATCCTACAGCCCTTTGGTGGTGAGCGCAGTACTGCTGGTATATAGCGTGGGCCTTGTTGGTATGTCTCCTTTGTTGTCTCATATGCTTTAGAACTCCTTGTATTTCCCATTGAATCATTATATTTTCTACTAGAAGTGGATGGTTGATTGTTTTAGTTTTGTTTTGTTTTTTTACCATTATACCAACAGCAAAATACGCAGTCAGAAAAGATCATTTGTTGGTCAGGTACGTCAGCTTGCTATGGAACTCAGAATTTGGCGCTCAACTTGGCTATAGTGCTATCCATGCTGTCTACCTGTTGTCACTTTTTACACAAGCAAACCGAAGGTGGTGTATAACCTCTTGGAGGGTGCAGAGGGGATAATATATAGAAGATAGTTGGAAGAGGGATTCCTGAAACAATAAACATTGGTGTTACTAGTAAGATACTATCTGTGGGGGCTTTTTTTGTTCTTGCATTTGTATATATATATGAAAAACATTGCTCTGACACCATAGGACCACCCTAGGTTTCACTAAGGTTCATGAAGACTTAAAAGCAGGAAACTAAATAAAGAGATGGGTAGAGGAATAAATGAGACAGTAGCAAGTCAAAAATGTTCCTGTAGTGTTGCCAGCCCTCTTCACTTTTATTAGCTGGTTTATGAAGGTAAAAAAGATTTATGTACTTGTGTTCAATTCCTTCTTCCAAACAACCTTTGAACTATTTACTCAATTTGAACCAAGACTGTCAGAGAGTGGAGGACCAAAATATAATTAAGCTCCTTCCCTTTAGCGGAAGGGGCAGTCAAGTAGAGGGCAAAGACCCAAGCGGTTCCTCTGCAGTGGGAGAGTCTGTTCTGTGAGTGTAATGTCTGTCTAGTGGCAGGGCAACCATTGCCTGTGTCCACAATCAGCCTCTTCCCCAGCAGGTATTTGGGTGTCATTTGGTGTTAAAAAAAAAAAAAAAAAAAAAAAAAGAGACAGAGAGAAGGAAGGCGGGGGAGCATAAGAGAGACACACATTTATAGGAAAATGGGCATAATTATTTCCAGGGAGCTCTAAATACTTGTAATTGCTCTAAGAATCTAGTGTAGATAGTTGAAGGGAAGTTTCTGCACCGCAGTTGCTGGAAAGCTGTATTTGATATTTTCTAGAGAAGGGCATGCTGGTTCCTTTTGTAATGAAGGAAGGGTTAAAAGAAACCTAATTTGTGTTTTGCTGCCAATTCAGTAAATCTTTATTTTATCACTAGCTCATAATATACTTGCATCAGTTTCCACTGAAGAAAATAAAAGGTGTTTTTTCTTTTGTGTTCTTTTTTTCTTCTGCTCCTCCACACGTTTTCCCCAATTTCCCAATCTGTGTATGTCAGTATTCTGACGCTCATTCCCAAAGATCGTGATGTAGCAAGCTCCTACTGCCAGGTGCCAAGGTGTCGCACTCTGGTCCTGGTGGAAAACGTCCCGTAGCAGGGGAGAGGCACGTTGGTCCCCTTGTTTTGGTCACAGTTCCCAGTAGGCAGAGCCGCCTGGTTGTGACAGTGAGCATGGATGTGGATGCACGTTTTGCTCTTTTTTTTAATGCTGTTGAAATCCACACCCATATTATTTGTTGAAAGGATGAAATATTAAAGACTAACTGAAATTTAGTGCAGAAAAAAGTCCCCATTAGAGAGGGGAAGCCTGACAAGGTGCATTTCATGCACTGTGTTACTGCAGCTCAACAGAGCAAGTGAGCACTCATGGGTCTTGCTCTTCTATTGCTGTGAATCTGACTGGAGGGGCTGTTGCAAAAGCAGCCACCTGAAACTGGAGGGTAATAAATGGCAAGAGAAACTCATGATGTAACAGATGAAGAGCATAGTTACACCAGTAGCCAAATTTTTTGTGACCTGTTTATTATTAAAAGCTTGGCAATTTCTTCAGCACAGATACTTAGGTTGTAGCGATGTGACTGCCCAGAAAACCACACTAATTTTAATTTTATTCAAGAAGAAAGTGACAAAGGCGGTTTTGTCTTTGCATAGAGTAGTCTGCTAAGAAAAATTCAGGCTATTAAAAGAGGTTATATATATACTGAAGAATTTTTTTAAGCCCTCTGCTTGTGTTACCCTACAGTACTTAGTAATGAGAAGCTGAACACTGTGGTGGTGAGATTTAAGGGTGGTTTGGTGTCTGCTGTTTATTCACATTTATTTGCCTTTACAGAGATTTGATGAACTTGCTTTAAAAACAGTTTACTCCTCCATCCCACATGTCTTGTAGTCCCAATTCTACAATTTTGTTAGCAGACTGGGATGTCTTTAGGGAGCTCCATTCACTTCAGCAGCCGTCCTTACAAATACTGCAGTCTGCTCTTGCACGACAAATTAGTGTTGGATGGGCCGTGCTGGAAGTCTTAACTTTCCCTCTTTCTTTATTACAGCAGCTATGGCTAACTTTTGTGCACAGTTCTCACTTTTTTATGGAGAGGTTTGCTTATGAGGTTTTGGTTTTATGGAGAGTGAGGACTTTGGTATGATATGATATGTTGGTGCGTAACTCTGGCCTCTGCAGTAGAACTAATGCTAACCTTTAGGAGTAGGTGATTTATTAGTAAAAAAAAACTTTAACCTCACGGTGTTCTACCAACTTGGTTAGACAGCTGCACCTTTCTCATACTTTGCTGAAAGCTTTTATTTTCTTAACTTTTCCCATACTAACAAAGACTCCAAGAAACTCAGAACAGTCCCTCAAACTACTGTTGCTGCCTTCAGATGCAGTTCTTGTTGGCTGTCTGCCTGGTGGGTGCAGTGAGCTTCAGGCACTTTCTTGACTGAGAGCATCTCCTGTCTGCTCTCCTTCCAAGATGAGGTATAAAATACATGTAAGTTCTTGTAGGGCAGGTTGGGATCCTCACATGTATTGCAAGTTCCTTTGCCAAATCACAGGTCTTGTTCTGCCCTTGAACTTTATGCAGACATCATGTTTTAATCAGTAGCAGACTCTGAATGAATTTGTATGTATGCATTATGATCTCAAAAAATCTGATCCACAGACTAAAGATAATGAGTTGACTTGATGATCTCTGCAGAGTGAATTTAAGTCTTAGATAAGGTATAAGTAATTACAGTGAAGAATGTAATACCTTTCAAGTTCAGTTAGGTAAAACAGAGGTTGAAGATTTGTTTAAAATGGTTCACACCTTCTATTTCATATTAGTATTTTTGCATGTTCTAAATATGGAAAGCTTTGAAAAAGGTTAAAGCATTCACCATTTCACAAGAATGATCTTTTTTTTTGGATATATTCCTATACTACTGAAATTAGTGTGCATGCAGTAGTGGTACAACTCAAAAGAGGGATTAATCTTGACCACGGGTTTCCAACACTGATATATTTGTAACAATATTTGGGAATCAAGAGAAAGTTTTCCAACTTCACCATAACTCACAAACTCAACAGGGTGTTTCCTCTTTTGTTTACAGACTTGATATTTGCAACTTCCCTGCCTTGACAGTAATCATCATGGATAGTGGTAAGTTTGTTAACTTAGTGATGAGTGTGCATTCTTTATTCCCTGTGAAGTAGGCATTAACACCCCCCAAAACTGTCCTCTGCTCAAAATCCCAGTTAGTTCGTACAAAAAATGTCCTCTGCTATTGAACTGATTTTGGTGTTACGTATGATGGAGATCTTTGCCCACACTAAACTGAACTGGAATCATACTACTGTTCTGACAGAGATATTATATGCAAACCATAATTTGTGGATCTTTGAAAGCTGGCTGCAGAACGAAGACCACAGAGCTGAATTTCCAGCTTTGCGTACTTCAGTTTAACTGTTCCTAAGCTTCTCGCAATAACTCTGGAATCTCAGAGCAGGAGTCACTTTTTAAGCTTTATATGTAAATGCTCAAAATATTTTTCTCCCTTCTGCCCTGTGCAAACCAAGTATTTTTATTAAGGTTTTATTAAGTAGTTTTATTAACCTATAGAAAGATTCAAATTTATCAGTAGCTGCAGCATTGAATTTAAAATGAAATGTTTATTCCTAGTATTTGGTGGTGGTTTTAACCTGCTTGGGTCTTGGTAAGGAGTCAGAAAAAGGAAGCCTCAATAATGGTCTCAGTAGAGCTGGGTTTGATGTCCCAGATGCCCTGGGCTTTTCTTCAGCAACACTTCTGTGTCCCAGAATACTTTTCCCACGCTGCTGCTCTCTGTTCCTTGTGTCACTAAAGACCTGAAGCCTATTTTCTTTGCCTGTGACAGCTTCAGTTGGCAGGCTGAGACATATTTATCCTCTCGTGTCCTTGCCTGTCTCTTTCTGATTCTGATTTAATTGCACGTTGCTAGAGTATCTATTCACTGTTATGAGAGCACACAGGTTTTTCTGAGAATGTACAATAGATTGATCTGACTGTATTACTCTCTTCAATAAAAGTAAGTCAAACTAAGACTTTGGAATGGTTTTTTTTGTAGCTTTCTGATGCACAAAAACTTGCTAAAAGGCAAGTATTACAGTTACACACAGAGCACAAGCATGTTTGAAGAAATAAACATGTATTCCAATGCATTAGATTTGGCAGTTGTGTATCTTCATCTACATTCTACAAAAATTGAGGAAGAGGAAGAGACTTTAGATTTTTTGTTTCTGTGTCTATCTTACATAATGCCAAAATCATGATTTTTATTTTTCTTTTATCTTGTATTTGGTAGTTAATGTCCTTAACAAAGTGAAAAATTAAGTTTTATCTTGCTTCATTACTTTATTCTTGCCACATGCAAGTCTTCCCCGATCATCTTCAGCTCCATAGTAACAGCTGCAGTGAATTCAGCCATGCTGCAGCTTGGCTGGGTGGGCATCCAACCCAAAGCGGTTTTTTAACACACTCCTATGCAATTATAACTGAATGTCTACATGGTGGTGGTCCTGGAATACTAAGAAGTCAAAGTGGCTTCTGCAATATGGTTCCATTATCTCTTTTTATTGGATTCATCAAGCAATGGCTGGTTCTCATTAAATCACTGAGTTTCAATCAGTATCTTCATCAAGATTGCTTTGATCAGTGTATGTTTTCATGTTTCCTTGCTACATTTGTATTGACTTCTCAACAGGATTTAAAGTCACTAGGAGTGTGCAGAGCTTTAAAAATGTCAAATCGAAACAAACAAATTAATATACTTCATTTTTTCCAGCTTTGCAGGGTCAAAAGCCATTCCTGGTCTGAACTAATCATAGATCATTATTTACCAGATACATTCAGAACTAATATGGGGTGTGGTTTATTTTCCTTAGTGGGCTTTTTTGTCTCTGTGATATATGCATTTTCTATACTGTATTTCTATACAAAGAAGAGAGACACTTTCTGAATATGAACTGCTAAATAAAAAAGTTGGGTTTTTTAGATAGTCATATATTGGCCATTCTTTAATATTGAATTATTTTAATGCCTTGCTGTTCTTTGTCAATGCATTATGAAGCAGAAATGTATGCTTAGCTGTTTTCGAAAACTAAACTATTACCTAGAAACTCATCTCAATGTGTATCAAATGCAATATTACATAACATACCAGCTTTTAAACCTTTATTCTCAGTTTGCTTCTTTAGTAAATTGGAAAGTTCATGCAGAAACAAAGATTTGTATATTGTTTCTGAGAGCCAGAAGATTTAAACCAGGGTATTTTCAGCTACCTGCATTTTCCTCTTTTCTTTTCCCTCTGCATCCAGTACAAAGCTGTCATAGCTTGTCTCATTGCTTTTTTCAGGGATGGATTCCAGCTGTGAAATGAAATTCCCTAGGTTTTATCTGCTGAAGGAAGGGAAACTTGATTTATAGTGCATTATCTACTCTTCAGTGACTCCCCATATGGAGACTCTTAAGAGAGTCTGGGCTTGTTCCACTTCAAGAATGCCCAGGGGAGGAGTTGATGAGAAGTGGGTAGAGCACTGGCAGTCCATCCCCATGCATGGCTGCGTGCTGGCTTCCTGATGTGGACAAGTCCTTCATCTCATCACGTTTAGGTGATCACTGAGGCATGTTGAAAGAAACCAAGTTCTTCAGGCCCAAAGGGGAGTCAGGAGAATTGTGTGGGAAATGGAAAGAAGCCATCCTTTTTTTCCTTCCTTTTTGAAGATATTTTTGAATATTAATTTCTATGTTATTTAGTTAGTGAACTTACACAATAGGAGATGCCCATGTGCTCACCTGTGGTGCTGTAGAAACCAAAATTGCAGTAGGTACTGTTGTAGAGTTGTATGCACTGAACCTCTGGCAACATCACGAATAGTGTAATTTGTGTGATGCATGTACGTACCACATGTATTCAACTGTTAAAGTATAGGAGTGACTGGAGTTTTGGAGTTTAATCTACAAATCTTCATTTAATCCTTTGCAAAAGGAAGATGACTGTCTAACAATTTATCACAGAGTATACCACAGAGACTAAACAAAATGAAGTTAAAGTAGATCAGCCTAATTATGGTAGTAGCCTCATTGCTGAAAAATGCCACCCTATCTATCTTATGAGAAAGCAAAAGTATAGTGACCATCTTTGTAGACTTGCTGCCATCCCTTTTTAAAATTCAAAATCAGATGATTAAGAAAAAAACCCACAGCAAACTGATTCATATAAAATTATAGGTAAATCATTGCTTAAACCAGTCAGCCTCTGTCCTTCACCAGACAGTGAGAGTTTGTCTTCGTAGTGTATCGGCGGTCCCAGGCTAGCTGTAAATGAACCAATGCAGAAATGATTGCATAGGTCAGGAAAGTGGTATGGGTGTATTAGTGTGGCAGCGCATTGAATAATTAGCCCCTCTTGCTGGCAGTGAGAGCCCACGAACAGTGTTGCACTGACATGATGTTCTTGCTTCATGACCTGAAATACCTGGAGAATTTCTGTATCATTCACTGCAGATGTACCTCCCAGGTAATTCAGTCTGCTGGATTTTGGAGTGCTCCAGTTGCTGCATGTTACTGTAAAAATCATTTGGTCAGGGAGTTTGAGGGAAAGCGGGAACATCAGAAGAAAAGAGGTTGCTTCCAGCTCTCCTCTTTGAACAGAAAACCAAGGCAGGCAAATAAAGAATACCTGTGTCAGAATGTTGGTTGCCTTTTGGGGTTATTTTATTTGATTCATCAAATAAGCTGAGGTTTTGTGTGTGATTCAAGAAAATAGGAAGAGGCTTACTTCCCCCCACACCCCCAAAAGGGTCACTATTTCAGGGTTGACATTTCTGGAGTGAGGGAGCAAGTCTGCTTCAAAGTTGCTCAAGAAAACTTACAGACTTAAACTTTGATAAGTGCAGCTGTTCTGGTGTGTATGACTCTGAGTAATATTCATAAATATTTATATAAAAAACTTCAGAGCATTCTGGCTGTGATGCCCTCGGGCAGTTGCAAATATCTTTTTGGATGTTCACAAGCAGGATTTGTTTGTTCTGTGTCATCTTAGTTTAAGAAGCTGCTTGAGCTGAGCATGTGCCTGTCTTTTCTGAGCACTTTTCTTAGGGACCGGCTTCAATCTTGTTTAAGCGTACCTGACTGTGATGCTGGATTGAGGTCCATCACATTTATGACGTTATAGCAATAACTACTGAAACTCTAGGCCCCCAGCTATTTACATTAGGGAATAAAACTAGGAAAGGCCTCATATTAAATAAAGGGGAGGACTTTGAAAAAGCTCTTTATTTCTCAAAAGCCCATTTTCTTTGAGCAGCTTTAGCATGAGGTTTTGGATATCTATTTTAGAGTGACCTTTGTTGTCTCTCCTCTTATTCAGTGTTCTTAACAGAGGACAAAGCCAATTCTGTGCTAAAAAGATACCTGAGAGCCAACACGTTTTTGGAAGAATTAAAGCAAGGTGACATAGAACATGAATGCAGAGAAGAAATCTGTAGCTATGAAGAAGCAAGAGAAGCATTTGAAAATGAGGAAAAAACGGTATGTTTTGGTGTGTATTTAAAGATGAGTGGGGTTTATTGATACTAAATTTTTGGGTGTGCTGAATGCTTGTGTGCTTTCCAACATTACATTAGATTTGTTTTTCTTTTCGGCCTGTTTCTTTAAGAAAATAAGGTGTACAGTGGAGATGGATAGACTGCACAGCAATAACTTTTGAATCCTTCATCACAGTTAAACTGAATTTGAAGGGGGTAGAAGTCTCAAAGATAATTATGCTCTTAAGTGGTGTGAAAATCAGCAGCTGGGAAGAAAAGGAATATGAATTAATACCCCCACTTGAGAAAAGGTGGGCAAAACTGTCATCTGTTTGGCAGCACTGTTTACCCAAATAGCCTGAGTCATGGTTCTCCTGTCATCACACACTTAAGCCTGACCTGGATATCACAAATGTGGTTGTCTTGCTTGGAAGAAATGATGGGATTGGGGCTGTTACAGGGAATATATAGAAGCAGAGGGCACAAGTCTTCACTTATCTCACTCCTTGTGGAATAACTTGTTTATTGAATATTTTCGCATGAAACGAGTGAGCAACTCAAAAAGCTTTCCATTTAAAATACACCTTTGTATCCCAGGTGCTGGTGTAGCTGGCCCAAGTGTTCAGTGCCCAGACTATTAATAGTCTAAAAATAAGGAAAGATTCAGGCTAAAATCTGCAAGCAGCAGAAAGCATTGTTAAGCAGCAGTGATCTAAAACATGGAAAGAACAATAATTTCAGTGTTGCCATGTGTTATGCAAGGGCACTGATACATTAACTTGACAGGAATGAAGCAGATACTGCCCACATAGAATTGTTGCATAAGTCTGTTGGCTTCTCTAATTAAAAGAAGCTTGTGGGCTAATTGCTCTGCAAGCAATAGCTGCACATCATACCCAACATATCTTATATTGCTTCCCAACAAATAAAAACAGCACACAGGTTTTTGGTGGCATCTGACCTTTTTATGCAATACAGTCAAGAATTTATTTTTTTTTTTAAATTCAGGACAGACACGGATGAAATTAGGGCTGAATTTAAGGATAAATCTAAGGTGAAAAACAGGTGCTAGAAAATGTGACTCAGAAAACTTATCTTCAAAAAAAAGCTCCTATCCCTTGTGTGTTTTTGCACAGGGAAATTGTACTTGCAAGGCCAATGGGTTAATGGGCAAAGCGGTACAGGGAGCACTGCAGATTTCCAGAATTTACACAGGTGATGCATTCCAGTCTTCACTGGCTGAGCTCTACATCAAAAAATAGCGATGTTATTGTAAAGGCATACTGAACTTTTAAGTTCTCGGCATCTTTTTGTTGGACATCATACCTGGGGAGATGGATAAAACCAGAATGAGAACTTTTTGATTTATTAAAATGAAGTGGTAGGATGTGCAGTGTCTCTTCAAAGCTTCTTCTTTCTGAAGCTTTAAAGTGCATGCACGCACATGTTTTTTTACCTCCCAAACTTGGCTTGGTGTGGTCATTCCTAATGATAGCTCATTGTGTAATTAAGAATAATGTTTACAGTGAGACTACTTGTGTAAAATTCTAACACAGTATCACTTTTGCTTAAGTAGCACAAGAAGTTCAAGTCACTAGAGAAAGCATAGCCTAAACATGTTGCCTCTCACTTCAGCTTCTTTTCCCCCATTTAGGAACATTTTGTGTTTTGGTAGATAGCATTTTCCTTGCAGAGGTATTTGGGAAATAGTAAAGTAGAAATAGTTACATTTCCACTCTTGCCACAACCTTTGTGTCACAGGGGCAAAGGCACTTCCAATAAGGTCCTGACCCTTTATCCATTTCTACGACTATCCTTTTTGCCTAGCTGCTTTATTCTGTTGTTGGTAGCTTGCTAATGGGCCAGGCTCTGCTAATGTGCAGTCATGCCTGACCAGCCTCATTTACTTAGGCTTTATTTAGTCCATTGTCCCCCGGTGGTATCCATGCTTACAGCCATTTAGTAACACTTAACTTCAGTGTCCCAGGGGAAGGAAATGGATGCAGTAGACTAGGATCATGATACAGTATGTTCGGAGTAACAAAGATGCAATGATTTCATAGTATAGATAGACTGGAATTCAAATAGGCTGTGTAGCTTATTTGTCTCATGGTAACTTTGTTTTGTGTAATCTCTTTGTATTTTTTATCTTGTCCACTTGGTTCTTTGTTTTTCTGCAGTCTTCTGGGAAGGTGTGCAACATCTAGATTTGTAATATTAAAATAGTATCAAGCAGTTCCCTTGAGTTATTTTTGATGCATGAGTTTTTCTTGGAAGTTAGCATTGTGTATGTTAACGTGTACTTGCATAGCTGTCATGGAAATATTGAATGCCTTTAATACTGTGTGGGCTTGGGGATTTTGATAGGTTCGGAATTATTATTTAAAATTATAATGTTAATTATAAAGATAATGCTATTWTGTTAGTAAGGCTAGAGCCAACAGGGAAGAATTTGCAGGACTTTGTGGATAAAACAATATGAAATTCAGTGTTGACAAATGTGGGGGAAAAGGGAACGTTCATTATGTATATGATTGGCTCTGGAACAAGATCTGAATTTGAATCTATGGAGACTTGAATTTAATGCTCAGCAGTCAAACAAAAACAAAACAAAATAAAAACCTGATTGCTAAGAATCCAAAGAAAGGAATAGGGATCAAAATGGAGAACATAATTGTGTCATTGCACACGTGCATCTTGAATGTGCCACGTACAGCCCTGATCTCCCTATCTCCTAAAAAGCAAATCAGTAGCTGAGGAAGGACCAGAGGACCAGAGAAGTGTGGCAGTTGATCAAAGATATGAAAAGACTTCTGTAAGAACAGTAGGTCGGAAAAGAGTGAAATCAGGGAATATGTGATGATGTCTGTCAGGAGCATTAAGATTGAACTGAGGTCAGTCACTTGCCATCCTTCTGACAGGAGAGCTAAGACGGCCTCAAAGGAAGCTAGAAGGTGCAAGTTCAAAGCAAATAGAAGTATCTCTTCTCACCACAGACAATAGAGCTGCAGACTGCCTTGCCACAGGATGTCTCAGATCCTAAAAGCTTATATAGGTTCAGAGAACAATATAAATGAACGGAAGATAAATCAATCTGGGACCATTGAATAAAAGGGGTCAGCTATGGCTAATGGAAGTTCTTGAAGTACAAATATGTGGAACCTGGGAGCGTATCGCTGCCTGCTTATGTTTGAACTCTTCTTTCAGCAGTCTCTAATGATTGTTGTCAGAGAGAAGGTAACAGATTAGGTGAACCCTAGGTCTGATCTAGTAAAGCTGTTTATTTGTAGTGCCTGTAGCCTGCAGGCAGCACTGTACATGGTCACTGGTCAGTTGTCAAAGGTTGTTGGGAGTCTCAAAGATCTGTTCAAAGGTTACTTTGCAAAGTATCTGGCTGTGATTGAAGCACTGATAATAATTTTATATCCGTTAACTCATTTTTTAAAATTATGCTGCATGAAGATTTTAAAAGCTAAAGTCTTTATTTGTGTTTCAAATTTCCCACAAATTTTAATTATTACAGAAATTGCAGGGTTCTCTGTATAGCCCTTTTCTAGCAAAACAAACAAACAAAACACTAAAAAGCTTAGCAAGCAACTCAAAACTTGTCAGCACGAGATCTAAAATGATGTGATCAAGACTTCTAGCATCAGTCTGTGTCTAATTATGGATGCTGGATAAATACCCAGAATAGTAGAGGTGAATCTTTTCCTGCCACCTGAAATTGAGGGCAGACCAGAAGAAAACAGTGTAGCAGGTACACTCACTTCCCATTATTGCTTTGTTCGTATCCTCTGTCTACTGAATACTAAGCAGTCTTCTGACTGGCATATTATTAGTCCACCTTTAAAACAAGTCAGACAATTGACCAAGAATCATTTGAGGCTGATGATGCTGCCAAATGTAGTAAAGGCCTCAGCTGAAATTCTCAGCAGGGTGTGAGTCTCTTAACTTTCATGTGGATTCCTTGATTCAGCATTCAGATCCAGTTGACTGATGCTGATTCTGTTCTGAGAAGTATTAGAAATAAAAGGGAAACAAAATTCTGGCAAATTGGATGTAACTATCTTTGTGTGGGATGCCCTTGAGAATTCCTTTTGATTATTTCAAACTGGATTTGCCAAAGCAGTAAGGGACATTCAGAAATGTAGTTCTTGGAGGGGATGTATGTTAGATGTTTTCTAAGTCTTTTCTGTTGCGGTTATCTGATTCTGTGGCCTGCTTAACTTAGTTTTTCAGCCTTTTAAGTCATATATGCCTGGTATTCCCAGCTGTACAGCGCTCGAAGATAAATGATTACTAGAGTGTCCTTTTCATAAATCACGAGTTAATAATTTTGTCAAGTAGAAAGTAAGTCCTTTTTGTTGTTGGTTTAAGAGACCAGCAACTATGGAAGGGATGTTTGTGCTGTGAGTTTTCCAACTTTTAAATTACCCTCTAACTTTCTGTATGAGCTCTACAGCTACTTCCTAGGTTTTCAGTATTTCCCCCTCGTGTTTTTTTTCATAGCAGTTTGTACAAATCCTCACAGCGTGCAAATTCATCCAAGTGCTTTGTGGTTTTGTTGGGCATGATTTGACTTTGACCAGATGGCTTGTCCTCCTCCTGTGCCTTCACTTTACAGTGCAGCATGGCTGTGGGATGACAGAGCAGAGGGGGAGCTGCTCGGCAGCTGCGCAACTCGAACCTGAAGTATTACTTTCCTGCAGTTCCTGTCAGTCTGGAACTAACAGTCTTTGTGCTTCTCTCTGAGATTTGGCTTGCGAAAATGCAAGCTGGAAACCTCGGATTTAGTACACTAGTGAATTTTTTGGATGGTGGTTTTTTGTGGGTTTGGTTTTTTTGTTTTGTTCCCCTCCTCCCCCAAAGAGGAAAATTTAAAGAAAGGTGTTTTTTTAAATGACAGAATAAGTGTTTCTTAGTATTTTTTACCTGTGTGCACAACTTTATTCCTCTGTCTCTATAAGATAGCCTTAGATGTGAAGCACTGTAATTTTTGATGTGGTGTATGTGTCTAAACTGTCTTGGAATTCGCTTTGCCTTGCATGCAAATGAAAGTGGACACTAAACTACTTTCATCCTTAAGGCAGTTTAAATTCTTACCTTAAGCTCTTTATGCACCTGTCTGGTCACACCATCAAYTTGAACATCCCCTGCAGCCACGCACCCTATTCTGAACTAATTTCCTGCCACTCTGGGAAAACAGCTTTTCTGCTGCTTTGCCATGTTGCAGAGTGACAAGGAAGATGCTGGTATTTCAGCTTTATGAAGAAGGTACAGAGACATTTTCTCCAGCAGATAGAGCTGAGCTAGAAGTAACATGGAAACGGTACTAAAATACCAGTCACAACTTATTACCCTCAACATCGGAGAGGGTGCATTTCCTCTGCACTCTGCAACACAAAATATATTGCCAAGGGAAAAGTGTGATTTCATCTTTTTCATCAAAACTACCGTTCTCCTCCACAGAGTTTTTAAAATGACACATCCTTGCACAGTATATTTGATGACTTTCAGTAAATCTTTGCAACTTTGGCCTCAAAAACAAACATTGTACCAGTTTATTCCTTTGCTGCCATTGAGGCAGCAGAACAGTGAAGTGGAAAGCTTAGTTCCAGTAACAGTCAGTAGCAGTTAATAATCCTAGTGAATCTTTTTCTGCTTTTCTAGTTGAGAATATATTTATTATGTATTCCACTAAAGAATCTAGTTAGTTGTATTCAAACCAAACGGAAAGGTAATAGGTAACAGATCTTCTTAATTGCCCGGTGATCTGGTGGGGAGAAGTGAGGTCGTTAGTTTTGTTGGTTTTTATCATGCAGAGATCACAAAAGTCCTCAGTTGTGCAGCTAATTTCAATTTTTAATGTTAGTTTCCCCCCTCAAATATGTTTTTCTAAAGTAAGCACAGTTGATCCGGGATTCACTGTGGAACAATGTATCAGGGAAGGCCCTTGCAGAGAAGTATCTAGAGAGGTTAGTCCATCTTCCAAGACTTGCTTACTTTGAAGTCAATGCTACCTGACCTAGCTTAGATGATTTGGACCTAGGTTAACATCAAAGAGGGGCACTGTGATGACCTGCTTGTGATGTCAAGCCTTGGAATTCAGAAAAAACACCTGATCTTGGATTGCTGTAGGAATTAAGTTTTTTTGGTTTTTTTTTTTTTTTTTGAACTTGCACTGAGTATAGGGATAAGAACAACTGAATTTATCTTTAAAAAAAAAAATCTATATGATAACCAGTTGTTTCATGCACATAGCATTGCTCCTAGCCTTAGTAAATTCTGATCCAGAAGCATTGTGAGCATGTGTTTTGCCCATGGTGTCCTGGTCCTGGCTTTGCACAGGGCAAGCCTAGTCTCCGTGCTAGAGGGGCCATGATGCTTCTGGACTCAAGCTGCCTCTGAGATCAGTTTGGTGGCTGTATCTGTTTAATGCTGATCATGTGGCAGCAGTCCTGAACTAAAAAAAATTGATGGATCTGGTTTGTCTGTGCGTAAAGTCAGTCAGTCTGCAACCTGAATACGTCATTTACTAATAACTGAGCAATGACAATATCAATTTTACCTGGTGAGTGTTTTATAAATACTCGCATGTGAGATGTGTGCTATTATTTAAAATAGAGGCTGTCATGAATATGAGTGGATCAGGTCTCTGCATTTTTAAAGGAAACTAAAGAGTTCAGAGTTTCTGGCATGGATTTGTTTGGGGTTTTTAATTTTTTTTTTTTTACACATGGCTATAAAACACAGTGGAAGTGTTTCTTAGTAGGCGAGCTCTTATATTATAGGTGAGGATGACTACTTTTTTGAGGCAGGGTATGCTTTTCTTTGTACTAGTTTTTCATAGCATTCACGGCAGAGAAAATTGGATGGCAACATGATCTTTGTGCTCCTACTTGTGTATATTAATATAGCAGAGAGTACTTTCGAGTATTGGTGTCCCCCTTCATCTTTTTTTTCCCTTGTTCATATTTTCACTTTTCACTTTCTGTTGCATTTATCTGTAGCTATGTTGTCAAAAATTCTAGAATATAATAAGCTGTGTAATATTCTCATAGTGCTGAAGCTATTTTTAACTATAAATAGAGGATCTGAATCAACTCAAAATAAGCTGACAAGAATTGCTTTCTGAGCCAGAGGGTGGAGGAAGTCTGAAGTATGAGATGACTGTACAACATAGTTGTGCTTTGCCAAAGTGGTCTGTCATTCTGAAACAGTATTTCCCTGTCAAACTGTATTAGTATATTACTACAATTTTAAAACAAACAAACAAAAAACCTGACTTTTACCTTGAGTGATGCTGAAAAATTTTCGTCCACCAGATGGCTGATGTACATGCTGATGAGATTTCTTACCTATGCCGGTCTGTGCTACAGGTTTGTCAATATTAAGTGCAGATACAGGAATCTTGAAAGCAGTGAGGAGTTGGTCTAAAACAACAAAACCCTTTTGTATCACTAACCACATCAGAATAAAATTTGGAAGTTTATTGGGCGTGCTTATCCATACTTGTTCTTACTTTAATCATCAGTACTTGAAATGCCTTTTTTTTTTCTAATTCATTTAAAACGGCTTGATTACAGTGTATATTTTAACTGTCTTATAGTTTCTGACTTATCCTGTCTTGCTCTTCTAGAAGGAGTTCTGGAAAGTCTACAAAAATGGACTTCAGGGAGAAAGTAACACAGGACATACCTGGTATTCATTTTACCTTGCATTTCCATTAATCATTGGCCTTTTTGTTATCCTCATTGTCATTTTTGTCATATGGAGATGCCTGTTTAAAAAGAAAATGCGTAGACAGTCGGTGTACGTGCATAGGGGAGCCCACGAAGCGATGGGTGATGGTGCTGTGGCTGAAGGCAGAGGTCCACTTCCACCACCTCTCAGCATTGTTCATTCCCCACAGGAGGAAATGTATGAAGTCAGTGGGCTCTCTCCGGGAGGTCTGAGCTATATGGATGGACGGTCAGACTCAATATCCACCAGGCTCTCAAATGGTGATCCTCCTCCTTCATATGAGGAAGCCACTGGCGAAATCAGTATGAGAAGAAGTGAAACTGAACAACATTTAGATCCACCCCCACAGTACGAAGACATTGTGAATTCCAGTTCAGCCAGTGCAATTGCACTATCTCCTGTTGTCACCAGTACTAAGTAAAGCAAGAAGAATGCTATGGACTTTTTAAAAATTACTAATCATTTTGTAGCACTTTATCTTGGCTTATTATGCATTTCTGTAATTTAATGGACTTGTACAATGAACTTCACTATTGTTTTAGATTCACTTGTTCTTTGGGTTTGGGATTTTTTCCCCTACGGCGGGTCTTAAAAGATAAGGAATCTGTATGGAGAGTGTAGTGCAGGTACAAATGTGGTGCTCTGTCATACTTCTCAAAAGTACCTCTGCTTTGAGGGATGTCACTTGCTTTATTCAGAACATTGTCCACATTCCCCACAAGATTTGTGGAATCCCCCTTCCCTTTCTTACTGCAGACTGTCAGAATTGCCTGAAATAGGGAATCCTTAAGCAACATTTTAGATAGTTATGTACACTAAAGGGGACTGATATTGCAGTATTGCCTCACTTTTTCTCACTTGGATTTTTGTTACATGCTGCACCCTATCCTGGGCGCTTGGAAGGCTGAGAGCAGTATGCCTTTGTGTTCAAACCAGTATCTCATTAAGAGTATGCTGGCGTAATAGCAATAATTTCAGAGTCCGAGCAGAAGAGGTCTATTCTAAAGCTTTTGCTGTTACAACTCAAAATTCTGTAAATGTTTAGAAGCTAACAATTCAAGATACTAGTGAACTTAATAGTGTACTTTTTTTGTCTGTGTTCTGCCTTTCCTATCTGTTTTTACTTATGTATTCTAGAGGTGAGAAGTGTGCATATGTTAACTTCAGAACTTGAAAGTTCATGCAACGGTAAATAATGAAATACTGAAATACTCAAGAGTGGATAAAATCCTGATCATAGTCTTCCTGCCATAGTCTTCACTGGGACCAGGGTATTATTCATAAACACATAAACCCAAAGGTATTACTTTCTTTTTTAAAAGGGAAAACATTCAGTGTGTGTGACTTTTTTTTCCCCACCGATGAAATAAAAACCCCTTCCTCAAATCCTGATATTATTTTGCCTCTTGCGTACTTACATGTACCGTGTGTACACCTTGTATTGGTGGCTATGGAAATCCTTTGCAGAGAATATGGATACCTTTTTCAACAACAAATATATTTATTGCTTATCCATTCCACCAAGGTGCTTCTGTTGCAAAAGTTAACAATATGTTATAACGAAATAAAACTACTTATATTTTTCATTGTTTCTAAGAACAGTGTAGTGCTTTTATCCATGACATGAATTCTTAAAGCGCACTGTGTTTTCAGTGTACACAAGCCTTTTTTTCCACAGCTCTTAGGTTACAGGTGCCCATCAGAGTAAAAGGAGCTGGGAAGCATGTTAGTCCAGGCTGGCTCCAGAAGTTGTGGGGCCAGCCTGGCTCGCCTATCTCCAGTTGTGAGCTGCGGAGCCCACCTGACGTAGGGCAGAACCGTGAGGACCCAGTGTGTTGTATTTCAACGCAGGCATACCCCCAAGCATTTAGTCTGGAGTGACTTTTTGAGGCTGAAGAGATGTGGATTTCTGTCAGACTTTTGATGCAAGTTAGAATAGAGGCTTGTACAGAATTTCAACCAGCTGGGTTAGACGCTGATGATAGTTAAGCTGGTGCAAGCTGTAGTGTGGATTCTTTTTTCCCAGCTTGATTTAAAAGTTCATTGCTCAGTTCAGCTTGTGCATTTCATCTCAGTTTTCTTTCTTCCCACACCAAGGCATTAACTTTAGTATTGTTCTGTGTTCTACTAATCAATTAGCACCAATTGAAATGTAATTAGCCCTGAAAGACTACTGTGTTATGTTGACTTTCTTACTACAGAAACCCAAACTGCATCTTGTTCCAAAGACCCCAGATGAAATGCCAGTGCCATCCATTTGAAATTGCTGTTAATGTCTGAGATGTGTGCTGGTGTCTACCGTCTCATGGGGGCTTGGCCTGCCTTTTCCCTAAGGAATTTTACAGAAAGCTGCTGAAAAGAAATGTATGATCATACATGGGTGTGTATATGCACACTTCTGTAAGAATTTGATAAATGTATTGACAAATGAAGTAAGGATTTTGTCATTAATTTTATGTTCTCATTTTTGGCAAAGAGTAGGTTGCCTAAGTTGTCTACTGGAGATCTTCAGTCACTAAGGCAAGTTGTATTAGAATTAATGGATGAACTCCAAGGCCAAACTGTTGTCAAAAAGATAACTCTCGTTTATATTTATTATTTATAATAGATACTGGGTAGATAAGTACAATATGTTTTGGACACTTGTCGTAAGAATTGCCTGGGTCTTGTTTTTGGATTGTCTGACCTTTTCTTTTGAAGTGGTTTTAGCTCTTGTGTGTCCTGAATTGCCACTTGTAGAAGTTAAAGCTCCTTTTATACTGCGCAACAGTTAATACACTGCTTTAGGCAGACGTTACCAAAACAAAGTGCCTCATCTCAACATGCAGGAAACACCTCAAAAAGAGCTGGTATTTCAATGTCCATGCCATATTGGCATCTTCTGTGCCTGCCAGCACAGCTAGTAGTTTTAGCAGTAACTTTTTTTTATTTGGATATAAGACTTTCTTGTAGGAAATGCATGGAGATTGCCCATTTCGCATTAGGTCATTCAGCAGCTGTCATCATCCCCTGAACATGGCCAGTCTAGTTTAGAGATGAGCTGGCTCTTCCTTTTTTTTTTTTTTT
>JASVER010000046.1:4499915-4529739 GCA_030449065.1 Oceanodroma leucorhoa | reverse complement strand
GATGGCTCTTCCTTTTTTTTTTTTTTTTTTTTTTAATTGCTCTCTATTCCACTGTGACTTTTAACGGCTTTGTTTCTGGCTCCTAATTTGAATATGTTGCTGTATCCTGTAGATACTTTTATGTGCAATGCAAAAATGATGCTTGTCTTTCCAAAAAAGCCACAACCAAATATCTAAAATGATCTATAAGTTGAATTTATTGGGCTATGCCTTTTCCATGTACATGAGCATGAAAGCCATTGTGGGCTATAAACTTATGTCTTGGTGAATAAATTTCATAAGTAAACAAACTTGTGTGGGACAGTTATCCAAATGTATTTCCTCTGAGACGTGAACAGTTTTCTCCATGTTGTAATAATGACAAATTACAAAATATTTGGTTCTGTTTTGTGAAATGTGGGAAAATAGCTTAGTCTTGTGGCTGGCTTTTCTAATCTGACTGAAAAATAAAATTTCATTTGTACTGCTTTTTATACAGCTATTTTTGCAGATCACTTAGTAGTTTTACCTATCCTGTAATTGCATTGTCATGCAATAAATACTATAAATTTATAGTTGTATAGGTTTTGCAAGTCTGAATGCAGTATTATCTTGAGTGATGACATGAATATTCAGGATACTGCCTTTCCCACTTCTGAATGTAACATTAAATTTCATCTTGTATTAGGATTGAGATGATTTATCTACTAAAACTAACTTAAATATGTGTCGCTGTTTTAAGACATTATGGAAATTAATTATTTGCTTAGATGATATTTAGCATTAGTGGAGGTTGTTCTGTCTTCACTGGATGTAAATAACCTGATTACACTATTGCATATTTTAAAGGGGTTTGGTTTACATTAAATTATCATATTTAAACATTTTTGCCTATGTTTATAGAAAATTTTTTGTAACATTTGTTTTTGGATATGCTAAATAAATTTTTTTAAGATGCCTCATGTTTCAAAATATCAATTCTACACAACTGCAGTGAGAATCAACTTTGTGTATTTAAGTGATGCTCTTTCAATTTCCATTGTTTTGTGTACTTGATCATTTGCAGTGAATCAGTTGTTTTCTTTTGATAACTTAAAATATAAATATAATTTTGTTTTCAGGTAGTCCTGATATTCTTTCAAAGTTCAGGCTCATTTTAAATCAGATTTGTGAATTTGTTTATTTTCCATTTAAAAAAAAAAAAAGCATTTGTTGTAGCCATAGATAAATAAGTCACAGGGAAAGCAGAAATTGTTACAACAAAATGAAACAGTACACTGTAGCAAAAAATGTTTAAGTCAGGGGGCTTAACTTCAAGGTTGGCTTCAGTCATTTGAAAGTAAGTGATTGCAAAATTTTGAATCAGCTCTGTGAATGATGCATTAATAGCGAACAAGAAAAAAAACCACCAACCTTGTGTAATGATCCCTGCTCGAAACTAAAGATCTCCATTCCAGTCAAGACAAACTTTGTGTCATCCTTTCTCACTCAGCTGCTAGTAAATAGCATACTATGTCCCTGGTATTTTTTCATCAGCTTACCGCATGACTGGAGTCTGTTGGAGATGTTGAAGCCCGATGGGAGGTACGGATCCTCGAGTTTCATGAACACGAGTGCAGTTTTTGTACTGGTCATAACAAAAGGGCAAAAGGAGTCACTTGAAGCAACAAAGTGTGTGCAGCCGTCATGCGCATAGTGTAGCACCTTGCTCCCCTGGGTAAGCTTTTATTTGCGTAGCTTGGACCAACGCCATCCAAACAGAACACACTGTGTTCAGTTAAGTGGCATTTGCTGTGCATATACACGTTCAGTGTCCTGACCATACATCCATCAGCTTTGGCTAACGTCTTTGCACATGGTTCAATGCATGATTGCCTCTGCATGCTTGGCTTCTAGCTGCTGGAACGTGGCGGGTATAATGTTAAACTGGTATCATGAATCTTGGTGCCTATAAAAATCAAATAATCGTGCCAGGTTACTAGTGATGAATGCTCATTACTTATTGTTTCATATGCCCTGAACACTGTTCTCTGCCGCTCTAAATCACACTGATAGATTCCTTTTTGTCTTCTGCATAATGTGAACTTTGTAAATATTTCCTAGTGCTACTTGCTGATTTTTAAAAAGAAGAAAAACCATGTTCAGCTCTAAGCAGTGAGGTGACATCTGTGCTATTTCATTGCTTGCTGCACAAACATTTGATGGATTTGCTACAGGGTAATTGAACTTTGAGCTTTGCCAGAAAGTTGAACTACGCTTTTCTTCTGCAGTGGGATCTCAGTAATTGTATTTTTGATTCGGCAGTGAGTTATTGAATGCTAAGTAACAAGCCAGCACAAGAAAGGCCTTGCCTATATTCTCGTGATTGTATATATTATGCAGCATTTGCTTACCATTTAGCTCTTTGCAACAATGTTTGCTGTAATATTGGGACCTGTGTTCTTTTTCCCTGTCCTGTCTTAGTGTATCATGCAATAAAAACACACTGACTGCTGTGCTGTTTTCCCCTGACTTAGAAACAACAAAATCTAAGAATCAAAACAAAACCTTTTAGCATGACCTGCCATTTCCTTCACCAGTTGGAAGCTTTGTATGTCCCTCCGTGGCTCCTGGGGTTAGCTGAGGAGCTTAAAGCAAGAGGGAAACAAGTACTCAGAAAATTTATTTCTATACTCCCTGCAATGAAATCTCTGCATAAGGAGTAATCTGTACCAGACTGTCTCCCTGGCCTTTGTGGTGTAGGATGTGTTTTCCTACAGAACAGACCCTGGACCAATTCCATAGGCCAGAGGCTCCCAATTTGATTTTTCTTTATTTTCTTACTCAACTGTCACCGCTGGCAGTGGCACAGCACCCGCTCTTCGCTGTGCACAACGACTCGGGTTGTTCGATCAACTA
Source organism: Oceanodroma leucorhoa (assembly GCA_030449065.1). Classification (NCBI taxonomy): domain Eukaryota; kingdom Metazoa; phylum Chordata; class Aves; order Procellariiformes; genus Oceanodroma; species Oceanodroma leucorhoa. The sequence continues at coordinate 4,526,862 of JASVER010000046.1, read as the reverse complement.
CTGCATACTGTGAGGTCTGTATATATGAGGATCTGGGACCCAAGCTCGCCTGCTTTCCTCCCTTGTCCCCTTACCTTGTTGGCTTGCTCACACCTCTCGCAGTATTTCAGCGCCGACAAACACAGCTGAGGGGCTGAATGCAGGCATTTGGGGCCAGACGCAGGCATCAGGCTGCTGTGGCATGTGGTGAGGCACAGGCTGTTACCACCTATGGCCTTTTAACTTCCAGTCTTAATGCAGCCACCTCATGTGGATCATTTCCAAGATTAAAACCACCGCAGACAACATTTCTTGCCAGGATTTTCTGTGAAAAGTGATACTATCAGAGAATAGCAAGGATGATGTGATCAGCTCAAAAATTTTCCCTGTCTGGTACCCCTAAACTGTCTTACCACAAGTCATTTACCTCCATTTACTATTAGAATTGCTGTTGGGTTTTTTTTTCTTTCATTTTTGTATTGTCTGCTTTTCTGTTCATGGTTCTATTGTAACCATAGTTTTTTCTTTACAGGTGAATGAAGATGAAATATATCTGCCCTCTGAAAGAAAACCCTATGCATGAGAGTTGGTCAGACTACATATTTCACATGTAATCACTTCACCAGTTTTAAATAAAACCAAAAAGTTCCATGCTGATGTCTGCTGTGTCTCCCAATAGTGATAGTTACACCTCAGTATCCCCTTTTCGTGTGCAGTCTTGTGGGCTTGCGTTCCCGAACATTAGGTTGGTGTCTCTAAATATACTTCTTCCATCCAACAGCCGTGTGAAATCGTGTTTTGGATCATTTCCAACTCACAACTTCAAGAGGGCTAGTAAAAGTATAATAAAGGCTGGGCACTCTTGCACATTCATTTGCTAGTAGCGTGGGCAGCAGTAAGCAAATTCCTCTGTGAAAGCACCTGGCTAGTGGGGAAGGTTGAAGGTAAATATCAACTTTAAAATGAAAACAGGTGCCTTCCATGCAACAAAATGCTGACCCCAAACCTAAGACTGACTCTGCTGCCGTGGGCGATCCCGTTGGATGGCAGAGGGTTTGGCACAGGACCAGCGATCTGCAGCACGGCTGCTTGTGCTCTGCGGGCAGCAGCCCATCTGCCGGCATAGCGAGACTCATGGGCAGGGAGAAGGTCTGTCATCCTGACAGTTAGCACAACCCAGTCAATTGTATGTTGGTCCTTCTGTGGGTTTTGCCCACAATAAGCATGTTGTAATGTTTTAAGGTTCTGTTCTCCACCTGTGGGCGCTCGCCAAAATCTGAGGCGTGGGGGCAGCTGAGAAGAAAATGTTGCTCTAACATCTACGTGCCCCTCATGGTCTCCAGGGACTGGCGCTGTTCCATGTCCACACCGTGCTGGCGCAGCCAGGCTCTGCCGGCAACCGAAGCCGTACTCTGAGTAGAGTTGTCACTGGCTATAGGAATTGGTATTGACACTTAACATGACTTTTTTACTCTCAGTGTGAGCTCCAGAATTTTTTTTTTATCAGTTTAATAACTTCTGCAAAACGAAAGGATGTCTAGCAGGTTTAGTCAGATATGTCTAGTAATGGTAAAAAGCTAGATGCTTCATTTTTCTATTTCTGGGTGGATTTTTTTTTCTCTTAACTTGCTGATTTTTGCATTTTGTTTAGTAACGGTGCTGAATAATGATACTTCCTTGTTCTGTTCCCCCCCAAAATCTTTCACATGCTCTTACACCAAAGTGTATAAAAGTTGGTATTTTTATTGTCCAGATTCTTTAGAAGAAATGTAGGTTTGGAAATAGTTTCTGATGTTATGTCCTCTTCAATAAATTTTTTCAGCCGTATGAAGTCTTATTTTTAGCTCAGTTTCCCTTTTCTTACCTATTTGTGCTGCCACCTTCATTACCTTTCAGCCTTTCCACACAGGCAGCTTGGCTCTGTGAAGATGCTTTTTTTAAACTTCAAAATGCTTTTTAAACTTCCCAGGAGAAGTGTTTAAAAAAGGGCTTTCTGTCCTGCACAAGGCTTTCAGATTTCAACATTTACTGTTCTGCATCAGCACAATATTGACAGCGTGAAGACTGTTCACAAAATCATGATACCAGTGCCGAAATACTCAGTGGCTCGGGGCTGTCGGCAAATCCCCAGCCAGTGAGGAAGGCTGGTTCTTGCCCTGACCTTGCTATTCACCCATGGCCTTGGAGCAAGGGTTTGAACTCAGGTTTCCTCCACTGCAGGGCATTAGGCTGCTTCGCACATTAGACTAGGTTAGCAGTCTTCATCTTTTTCAAACTTCAAAATCCCTTGAGGTTTCCTAGAGTGTATGCAGATTTCTGGGTATAGTGAAGTTAAAGTACTTACCATAGACTTAATTTACTTACTAGCTTCTTATGGGTTGTTGGAAAGCAGACCAGTATTCTTCCATTAAGGGATATCACAGGGTGTGGGTTTGAGCTGCTCCTCCTGTGTTTTTTGTATGCTCGTGACACCAACCTTCCCATTATACTTTTTGGATCACACATTCCATTTGGAACCTGAAAAGTCTTTGTCAGTGCAGGTTTTGTTGCTTGTTTTTGTCAAAACTGGCACGGTCCCATGAGCAATTTTAGCTTCACTGAATTACTCTTCAGTATAGAAGTGTTTATTAAAAAAATTCCTGAGCAGCAGTAGTTGATGGTTATATGATTGACTACAATGATGTCTCCTAGCAACTTGACTGAAAAAAGATCATCCCATGTTGCTCATTTGTCCAGAGATTTCCAGATTGCTGTGTAAAAACATGTTTATCTTGATGAGGCTGACTAAACCATCTCACTTCACCAGTACTCCCTGCACAAAATTTTGTGCCATACTGTTGAAAAGGCTTCTCCAAGAGTGACATGAAAGGTATAAGCCCCATTCTCAGACTCCTGTTTCGGGGGCAAGACATATGCAAAATGCCCTCCCAGGCAGCTGAGTAGCACTACCCCACATCACCAAAACATTCATTTCCCTGTGGCCTGCCCTTTCCCAGCAGCTCTTCTGTGCCAGGGCTTGCAAATGATAGGGAGAGGTCTGTGGAGTTCATTTTGCTGTCGAGGACAGGTTCTCAGAGTCAGGTACAGCCTGTGGACCTTTCATCTGGCATCTCCTCTGTGCTGGTGACGATGAGAAATGATTGGCTTGCTGATAGTCAACATCATTTGGATAATCCTTTCTTTTAAAGAGATTGCTGCTGTTAGTTGTGAACAAATGCTCCTCTTCCACAAGATTTCACAGGTGAGATGCTGCAAGACGCTACCCTGCTATCCCCCTTCTCCTCATGGCATTCCCCTCTGCTTCCTCAGATAGCCTCCTCAGGCTGCGATGACACTGTATGTCACCATCACAACCCCATCTATGTTGATCTGAGGCTGGCTAACATTCAGCATAGACGTGACAGAGGCGTTGCCGGGTGAGAGAGATGGCGGAGATGCTGTCCTTTCCGCCTCCTGAAGAAGGGCATCCAGCATTGACGGAGAGCTTATCGACGGGATGTGGTCCTGGAGCACAGGCTGCTGTGGTACATGCCTTGTGGTAGCAGCCGCTCTGCCTGGCCGCCTAACTGCATTTGGCCATAAAGTAATGCCTCTGAGAAGCAGATGCCATCACTGTTTAGAGGCCTTTTTTGCTTCAGCACCCGCCTATGGCAACATGCTCTGCATGACCAAAGCTAATGCAGAAAGAACTGCTCAGCTACGAGTGAGACACACAACTGCAGGGCTGCGAGAGCTGTGCCAGCTGCCCGTCGGCCTGAGGTAGCCGTTCTGCTTTACAAACCCCTAAGCTGCCATGGATCTCTCTACTTGAGAGATCACTTCTCTCCTTGTGCCATACTCCTGCAACTACACGTAGCAGCATCTTAGCTGGATTTGTGCTGCAAAGGAAGTTGGGTGAGCATCAAAAGCTTTCCGGTACCATGGGCTAGCCTCTCTCTCTCTTACTGGTGGGGCCTTAATTTTAATTTCTTGGGCACATGGTGTAAAATCTGCATTTTTTTACACGGCTTTGAAAGGAGTATAAAGAAATTATGTGAGGGTACTTTGGGAATGTTCCTGCCATCACTGTCCAGTGCCTGATGCAAATTGTTCACTTTGTTATTTAAACTGCTGGCAGGTGACTTAATTAATTTTAATAGAATGCTATAGGGGGGGGTTTGCAAGTCTAATTATTGGAAGGGCACTCAGAAATGGTAAAAGGTCTCTTAATGCCAAATCTAAAGAAAGTTATACAATTAAATAATGGTCTAGTCTTCTTAATTAAAAAAAAAAAAAAAAAAAAAAGAAGAGAGAAAAGGAAGAGGCCAGGTCAATTGAAGCAATTACACTAGTAGTAGCACAGAAGTGTTAGAAGTCCTCCAAGCCCCTTGGTTTTGTTCGTGTACAAATATCTCTGATATCTTTATAACATCATTGTCTATATTTGGATGAAGTTAATGCACACTGCTTTGCTTTGACTTGGCCTGCCTTCGTGCTGCAGTTGATATCAAGTCACTCGGCAAATCCACAGCAGGGAGATCATCAAAATGGGGATACTGGACCAGCCACACAATACCAACCACCCTCAAGGGCAACCAGAGATACTGGTCTGCTAAACTGGATCGGCCAGTGCAAGCACTCGTGGTATCTGTGTGAAAGAGTCAGCCTCCAAAGAGGGTTAATCGGAGGCTTGTTGGCGTGCAGCGAGGCAGTGGGGGGGAGGTGTGCAGGAACGCTGAGGTTATCCCAGCAAACGTGTAGGGATTGTCTAACCTGTTTTCATTCCTTAGGATTTTTGAAATCACCTCTCTCCTCCTTTGGTGGTATGTATAAGGTTACCTCTACAGGGCAAGTAGATAAAGTCTCCCCTAAAGCCAAGGGATTTGCAACGTTTTTCATGTAGAAGAAAATAATTTCTGTTATCAATATGTCTCCTTGTCATTTCCCTTTTAAGGCTCTGTCTGTAAAAACTATAGAGTTTGGCCTGCCATACTTCACCTTAAGAAATCAACAGCGTGGTTGAAGTTGGATTTCTACATATGTTTATTTATTCAGGGGTCGACTCCACTCTGCCCTGGGTATGAGAATAATACCTCTGAGGTTAGAGTAGCAAGTTCCTGTACCTGCCTCTGGCCTTAAATGATTGTGTTGAACGGTTGACTCTTGCTGTGGTTGAAAAGAACTGATAAAGAACTGGAGAGAGTTAAATTTTGCTTTATTTCAGGTATTTTCCCTTTAGTCATGTTCCTCTTGAACTGAACGCTCTTCAGAATATCTCTTCACAGATTAGGCTTTCTTTTTTATTCTAGCCTATGCCAAGGTAAATTTATAATAGAAGTTTTCTTTCACTTGTGTATAACCTTGAGAAAGATTCTTTCAGCTGGTAGTTTGACTAACCTTACAAAGAACAGAGTTGAGCAATTTTGCCTAATCTCATCATGCCAGAAAAGATGTATTAAGCTCGTATTAAGAAATGAAAAGATTAAAAATGCAGCGGTTGTGCACAAGTCCATTCTCATTACATCTTTCCAAGTAACTATTTCAAGCTTTTACCTGTTGTTGAGCTTTGTTTCTATCGCTAATAAACCCAATATGAGACAAATAATGAAATATTGATTTAGCAACTTGAAACTTTTTAAACTGCCATTTTATTCAATGCATCCATAGGCAGCGCAGCAGAGTGAGAGTTTTATTGTAGACTGAATGAACCTATTGGTTTGAGCATGACACGATGAAATTGTAACACAGCAATAAAATTGCAGGGCACATTTATGCCATCTGTTTCACAGTGGAAAAACAAAGAACATTTTGGTGATGGCCCCAAACAATAAATCTGGATTTAGAAAAGAAAAACAATTGGAGCTTGTAATGTTAGGAACAGCCTAGGATGTTACAAATCCTCCTTCCCCCACTGTTTCTCCGCTGCAAAGTTCTCCCAAGTGTTTCTTGGTTTAGGCATCCTTAGCTGGGTTCAGGGCTCTAAAAACCATCCTTAAGTCATAGAACACTGATTCAACAGATGTTTGCCTCTTCCTATCTTGTCTATCGTTTTTGGCACCTTTTCGTTTTTGGAGTGGGCAGGAAGAAGGCGGTCAAGTTGCATTGCTCCACAATCAGTCAGTGATAGGAAACAGAGTTAAAAGGTCACGATCTATTAGCAGGAGGCAAGCATGAAACAAAGGTTTTGTTCAATCTTCCATCAAACCAATGTAAAATCTAGTAGCTAAGCCCTGTGTTATCAGAAAATGAGGCAACTACATTACTGTAAATCATATAGTATATGCAGGAAAGGTGTTTTCCTGGGGAAATCAGTGATGTAAGATAAGAGGGGTCTCTTATTCTGACCACTCTTCAAACGTTCAATATTGTGGCCCTTGTATTTTTAAATATCCTGTGACCTTAAACTGTAAAATCAACTGTAAACTGTAAAATACTGTCCTTGTAGTATTGAAATCTGTAGATACAGAATGTGATTAAGATGGGTAATAAATCTTTATTTTAATTATTTTTGTTACAAGGTTATAAATGCTATGGCATATCTACCTAGTAAGAAATAAAAAAACATCTTTCTTCTTTGGTGGGTGGGATCTCTTGCAGGGAGTTTCTGCACAGTTTCCTACTGTTTTCTGTGTGTCCCCTTTCCCACAACAGTCCTCTGTAATGTACCTGGCTGACCTTCTGTAATGGTATTTGTTCAAAGTCTGCATATTGACCTTCTGGGGGAAGAAAGAAGAAAACAAAAGATGTCAGGGTTGTTGAAGCCTCTAGTATCTGGTCCAGCTACAGCTCTATGATCACCTTGGGGCATCTGTGCACACTCCCAGGGGCAACTCCCCGCTCTGGCATGTCCTCCTCAGTTCAACCACATGTCCCCAGTTCCTCGTCCTGCCAACACGTGGTGAGTACACACTTTCCTACAGCCTCCCCCACTGCCTGCTGCTTTACAGAGTCAGACCTTCATAGATAATTGCTGTGAGTGTACCATCAACTTCTGTGAAGGAGGTTTTCATCCTTACCCAGCTGTCTCCATCAGGCACCTAGTTACCTGCCTGGCACAAATTGGTGCCCATCGGATTTTAAACGAGAGGGAAGGAAGCAGCTGGGCTTGTTTGTGTTTAAGCTGCAGAAGGCACAGTTTTCATTTTTTATAGTGTTTGCCAGTTTTAAGATGAGAGCTTGAAAAATGCCATTAAAATGAAGAATAGTCGCAAGGTAATAAAGAAACAATCTTCTCACTTTAAGGACTTGAGCTAAAAGCTAAATGACTGTAGTGGCTCAGACTGTAAAAGCAGTGGGAAATTTAATGAACAGTGACCCCACAGGAAAGTCAATCTGTCTGTTAATGTTTACTTTTGTCATTTCTTCTGAAAAGTAATAAAATTCTATTATCTAATCTATTAGTTATGGAACCTGGGATCAGGCTCCCATTGAGCTTAACTCTGCCAATCTGTCTCAGCTGAAATTATTGACCTTCCCAGTGTAATAGGTAAACACCCCAAGCAAGAAATAAGTATGCAGCTACGCAGGGGAACAGTTATGTTTGTGGGGGAAGGAAATTGTCATGAACCTGACTGCAAGCGCTCTAAATAGTTTGCAAATTCTCCTAATATTGAGCCAGTTCAGCCAGTTAAATTATTTGAGCTGGGCAAAATATGAAGAATGAAACTGTGATTAATTAGTAGTGGCTGATGTCCCAGTTCTGTAACAAGCCATTCATCTGGATGCTGTAGAATATTTATTGCAAATGTCGTAGCAAAGGCAGTAATCAAATACAGATAAAAATATGAACCTCTTTGCTTACCTTTAGCTATTAAGAACACGTATTTACTTAACTAGGTAGCAGGAAGAACGTATGTAAAGAGGCACCTTGAAAGCTAGCTAATTTAAAGAAGTGTATTTTAGCTACAGGCTAAAATAATTCTGCTAAAAGTAGTATATCTGTGCCCTTTGTGGTGCAACAAACTTTTGTAAAGCAGGAAAGCTGCAAACTTTGGATAGCACCATCCACACAGGCTGCTGCTGTGAGCACAGGCCTGGGAGAGGCTGGAGAAGTCGTCTGCTCCTGTCCCCTGCCACAAGGCAGAACCAGCCCTGTCCTATAAAGTTCTTCATTTGGGTTAAAGTTTCAGGTTGGCTTCATTTTAATCTTATCTGCTTCTTAAATCAGAAGCTGATGCTGTTTGGTTATGCTTTGTGACCAGCATGTTTGAGTAGCTTTCCACAGCAGTTTGTCCTGTGAGAATGGGACTGTGCGTGGGTGGGATGTGACTTTGGAAATGGCTGAGCTGACAAACTCTTCAGGCTTCACCACTCTTTGTTTTTTTTTCTCCAGTTAAATAGTGGGGATTATCCAGAGTCCAACCTCTACACATGCACATCCCTCACAGTGTACAAATATAACTGGAGATTTATGAATTTGTTACATACTGCCTGTCACACTAAGTTGGTATTTTCCTTTTTATGATGCTTTAATAAAAGACGTGTAGCTCTGTTTACATATGTGTTTCACAGATAAAATTTCTTTAAAGTCAAGTTTATTTTGGCTTAAAAGCCTATTGCAATTTGCAATCAAATATATAACACAAATAAAACTTTACGTTTAAAAAGTTATAAAGCTTTTTACAGTTTCTATCTTTTTTTCCCCCTTTTCTCTTTTTTTGTTGCTGGCTGGCATTGTGTTTTGTGGGCTGGAAAAATAGCTTTCCCTGATAATGACGTCCTTTTCTATTAAGCAAATCTTATTGATGTAAAGGAAATTTTCCAGCCAGCGGTTTGCTATTGCTAAAGTGCAGTGAAAAGCTGGCAAAAAATAGTCTGGAGAAGGCCGCTATTTTCCTGAAAAGGAATGAACCTATAAAGGGCCGTACTGGTCCTCGGGCCGTCCTGGCACAGCAAGGGCCAGCAGCGGGGCAGGGACCTTCCCTAGCAGCCCCAGGGCAGAGCTGGGGTGGGGACGGTGACCAGGGACCACCGCAGAGCCCGGGACCACCAGGCACGGCCGGGGACATGGGGCAGCTCCGAGGCCGAGCCGGGGACCTCAGCAGGTGAAGTGGGGGCAGCGGGGGTCTGTTCCCAGCCCAGGGCAGAGGCCCCCGACGCTCTTCCTCATCGGCTTTCCCCACTGGAGCCAGCCCTGGGCAGGGGCTGCAGAGCCCCAGGGTGCCCCAACCCTGGCCCAGGCAATGATTTGATCCCCACAACCAGCAGGATCCRCCTTTCGTTGCCGCCTGTTGCCTCCTGCCCACTCCGCACAGGTGCCACAGGGCAGACAGGAGGACGGCAGCCTCCCGGCCCGGACCCCGGGTGGCCTTTGCTTCATCAGCACGCCTGGGCACAGCCCTGATGCGCCGCTATTTTTACTCATTCTTTAATCATCTGCTAAGCATTCTTATCAGAAATATTTTCTGTCTCCCTGGCAGTGTCAGTGTAATGCGTGTTCAGTGTGTGCGGCCAGCAGCAGCCGCCCGGGGCCCCCTGGTTCGTGCCGCATCGCTCTCACCCCACCTTTTTCTGGGCAGAGTTTCCTGGTGTCTTTTCTGAAGTAAATTTGGAAACTACAGACTTACTAAAGATCTCTTTCAAATACATCTCGTGTAGAAAGGTGCCACGTCAGACTTCTCCGTGAGTGTACGGTGCCTCTCCGGGCCCGCAGAAAAGCCGTGGGCAGCAGAAGTGCAGAGGTAACAGTGCTCCCTGCCCCTCCGCGGTGTCCAAAGGAAAGATCAAACAGAAATGAGAGTAAATTAATTTTTAATTTTTCATGATGGCAGTACAGCCACTTCTCACAGTGGGGCACAGGATCATTAGAAACTGACCTGTCCTCCTCTATAGAGAAGTACTTGCTTCATGCAGGCAATTCTCCAAGTGCAGAGTTTCTCTCTGACCTGCTGAGACCCGGTCCCTCAGCACTGCCACAGTCTCCATGGCACACACGGCTCTTTGCTTTCCACCATCTTCACTCCTGACCTTGGAGGGCGGCACCGCACCCTCATGAATAATGACGGCTTAGTGCATGTGTTTAATGCGGTGCGTGCAGGTGACCACGTACGTGAGCAACGATTTCACGAACAGTGACTAATCAAGCTAGTTACTTCCTCCATTCCTCAGAGCTGCCCGATGGTTTACAGCAATTAAACAGCATAATATGTGGGAGAAGGACACATAGTAATGTCTATGCCATGCTAAAAATGTTGACCCTTTTGTGGCCATGGGCCTGGCACAACCCGCACCCCGGTCCCTGTTGCCGCCTGCCCGGCTGCAGGCTGATGGGCCGGTTTGCTCTGGAGGAATCGGTCCTGCCAGGCCTCGCTGCATCCCTGTAACGTCCTCCCTGCCTCCCTGACCTCCTCATCCGCTGCTCATCCTGCTGCAAATAGTGCAGTCATAGCTTGCACGGTCCTTTATCTCACTTTACTTATTTATTCATTTTAAGCGGTTGCTTGTAAGAAAGTGTTTCCTCCTTCCAACAGCGTTAGTATTTCTGATGCAGTTCGTCTCTCATTTACCTGTCAAGATCTGGTTAACAACTCTGTGTTCTCCTTTCTAATAGCTGGTGACACTGCAAATCACTACCACAGCCTGGAGCTGGCAAGTAACTTCTGTGTAACGCAAAGCAAAGACAATCACTCGTCTAGAACTGAATCACTCAGAAGAAAAATATTTCAGCTGCATCTGATAAGACAGCTGCAAAATACGCATGGCCTTTTGGAATATAAGACATAATACAAAATATATGGGAAAAAAACACTTCTGGATGGCATTATCAAAAATGTTTAGCATATGGTTAGCAGCTTCCAGTCAAGTGGAAGATAAATCTTTTATACACTGCAGTAGGAGCAGTGATTTGCTAACAGTGGCACCTTCAAAAAGCACATTTGGATCAACCAGGTTAGGAGGTGATATAGAAATTTGTCAGCTAAACAAAGGAGGTTACAGACCTGAGGGCGAGATACAAAATAAGGTATTTAATTGCATAAGGGTCAATGAAAGTAAGGACATGAACCTATAGATTTTTATTCATAATGTTAGTCCTATTAAAACGACTGATAAACAGGCTACCCCCTGAGGATGAGTCGTAGCACTGAGCCTCCAGTTTAGTTGTCTTATGGAGGGTCTGAGATATTAAAAAACCCAAAGTTTTCTTCCGATGTTTAGCTGTCCTAGATTGGATAGCAGCAAAGGGTCATATTAGCTTCTGTGAGATGAAAGAAATTTAATGCATACTGATTATATGTTACTGCTATAAGCAAAATAGCAACACTTTAAAAAGAGTGAATGTTCTTTCTATAAATACTATGCATATACTGTGGAATGAAATTCTCAGTTCAAGAGCCAGATCCGTTTCTGACTCAGGCGGGGAAGCGCAATGGCTGTTGCTATATTGCCCTCTCGTGGGGCGAGCCTGGGAACAGCAGCCGAAGGGGCGGGCGCTGCCGCCCCCCCCTCCGCGCCACGGGCTTGCGCCGGCCCGAGCTGGCGGCCGGGGGTGCCCTGCCCCGGGGAAAGCGCTGGGAGACCTGCGCGTGGTAAATATTAGTCAAATAAATCCATTTTCCCCTAAATCTTCGGTTTCTGCAGTTCTGCAGAAAACAGCTCCGAGGCTAGGTCTCTGCTGGAATTGCAAAGATTGTCCTAAAACATCCAACTCCTTTTCCCAATTCTCTTTCTGCAGGACTTTACATAGCAAACAGTAATTAAGAAGCAGGAGGATGAACAACATTATTTTGTGGCATAGCGCACGGATAAAGTACATGCCAGAAGTGAAGAGAGCGTGCTAGGGATGAAAGTCTACACACAGATCCATTTTGCCTTACTGTGAATGATGCCATCTATCACACAAATTGCTGCAATTGCCTCCCACGATGTTATATCTCACCTCTATTCTGTGCTCTTCTTCTGGGAATTTTAAAGCATCATCTTCCTGTCTAGCCAAGGCGCTTTTGTCACCCACACTGAGAGAGCTGTCTGAGTACTTCATGGTCTCTGAAATATTTATCCTCTCACTTTTCTTGTCAGGTAAGAAAATTCTCCATTTTGCAGATGACAAAGTGAGGCACACAGATTAATTCTCAGATCCAAAAAGAGATTTATGCATGCAAAGTGGTGCTTAGGCAGAATTTAAGAGTCTATATCCAAAATGTACATTGCGAAAATCCCCATTCAAGGGCTGGAGGTGCCTGCTGGCATGCGGGAAGCTGGCAGGGAGTTCCCTTCTCTGCCTGAGGGAGAGGAAAAGTGACAGCAGTTCAACTCCTTGTTACTAGCCATTTATTTCTGTATGTGAAATAGAAGTTCCTAAATAAAACTGCATGCAGCTGGGACTTCACATGCAGCCTGTGCCACTGGTGGTCATGTTAGGGTGGAGGAGGAGGCACAGCCTGCAAAGCTCCCAGCAGGGAAGGAATGAAGATGAGATCTTGTCCCACCCTGCTGTGACTAGCTGAGGGAAACACTGCCTTCCTTGTTTTATGAACATGGGACACCTACATCCCCAGAGAAAATCTTCCCTGAGAGTCTATTGCAGTGTCAACAGGCATGCTATACGTGGTCCTGGCTTCACTGAGGTGACCAGCTAGGTGTATGCTTAATTTGTGAGGCTGTTTGGGGCCTGACTTGCTATTCAGAATTCATTTCACAAGCCTGAACTATCCTGGAGTTCAATTAAGATGACTTTATCACAAAATGTGATGCCCTACTTTCTGCCCAATAACCTAGAGCACTGCTCCAGGAAATGTAAAACCTGCATCCTAGGCTCTTCTAATCCCATAAAAGTTTGAGCCTCCAACTCCCTGAGCTTAGAAAAATGTCCTAAACATCAGGCACTGCATATTTGGGGTGGGAATACTCCCCGTTACTCTTGGGCCATTGTACGCCTGAGAATGGAAGGACCACGGCACCAGCAGGAAGCAGCCATGATCCGGAGCTCAGTGAGCTGTACGTTTCCTGAGGGCAGGACGCTGGCTCCTACTCTAGAGCGTTTTCTCTGTTTTATGAGCACTATGTTTCAATTTTCTTAGTAGCCTGAGGAACCACAGAGCACCCCTCCCCGAGCTAAGTGCTTACACCCAAGGCTACTGATCCAGCCTCCCGTGGGGACCCCTGCCTTCTGCTCTCACAAATTTAGCACTTTTGACTACAGAGCAGTCTGAGTTCAGTAAGAGAGGTGAGGATCAACTTTGTACAAAATGCCCCATAAACTGGCAGCTAACATCTCCTGTAATGCAGAGCCATTGGTTCAAATGTCTGTAAGGGTGATGCTGGTTTGGGATTTAGCCCTCACCTCCTGGGCACATTTCGTAATTTCTGGCTATGAAAGAGAGCAGACAAGAGTGCTTTCAGGGCTCTGAATCCCTGTTTCTCTGGGGAAACATCAAAGACAAGGTTTCAGACACACAGCTAAATACACAGTGCGTGTTTAAAACTCCCCCATGTTCAGCAATGTGGCTTTTGGGCATTCCCACTTGGATGCCTGATTTTCTTGTCTTTGATGGAGAGTGACTGTCACCCCGCTATGTCACCCTTGCAGATGGCAGTGGCAGGACGGATGCTGACAACAGAGATGCCACCTCCTGTACATCACAACTCCTACAGCCCGTTGCTGAACGCGGGCTGAAGTGCTCTTGACTGCTGGAAGCAAACAACCGCGCTGGACCGACTGCTTTGTTTTCTTTCTGGCATTTATGACAAAGAGTGACTATAGAGCCCATCTTGCCTAAAATATTCTGTGTGAAAAGGGTTATGTTGCTTACCACCAGCACTTAAATTTAGGCAAGAAATTTATACATCTAAATTAGGAGACTAGCCTGCCTCATTTCCCTTGTACGTTGTGTGGAGAAAGAAAGCTCACCCAGAAGCTTTTCAAAGGTGGAACTAAAGGTCAGGGGCTGTTTTAAAGTCATCAGCAGTGAGTTACATTAAAATGCAGTACAACATCTGGATTTTCTGATTTGTCCTCTAAAGGACTCTCCCCCCTGTAACTGTAAGACTAGGCATATATAAGACTAGGCACCTCCTTCCATTAAGTAGTGTATCTCCTAAATGTGACTGTGTGAGGAGGAATAGTATTAGCACTTTTCCACTTGATAATGCAGCTCAGCAATAAAGGAAAATGTTACATTAAATCCTGTTTTTCTGTAGACTGCAGTTATCTTCTTTTGAATCCTCATTCAGCAAATCACTTGGGAGTTGATTCAAAGCCCACCCAAAGAAGATCACATCTTAGTATGTACATGTCTTTAAGCAGATGTTTAAGGGCATCTCTATTCAGCAAAGACACAAATGTGTGTTTAAATCCCACTGAAGGCCAATTTCCCCCATAAGCGCATTATTGAACTGGGATTTTGAAATACACCACCACTCTGTTTGAAATCTTTCCTCACTTTAGAGCTCTACTGTTTCAGAAAGAAAAGCCATATGGAACTAATCATGCACATTTTGTCTAGCAGATAGGCATTACAGCAGATTGTGTTTTCCCTTCAAGTGATTGTCCATATGAGCATGCAAACTGTGATGTGCATATATCCAAACATGCAAGACAAGATTTTTAGCTCTAACAACATCCATACTGATGTACCTCCTGCTTAGTCGCATAATAATTATAAGAGATGAGCACACTCATCACTGCCTATGTACCAGCCAAATGTGGCTGCTTTTCTTTTTTTTTTTCATCCTGCCCTCACACAGATCTTACTTTTTTTCATTTAACAATTGGACTTTTTTCCTTGTCTGTGGGCCCCTCAGAAACATACAGTAGAGTTCAGATTATAGGAGAGAGATTTCCCTTTCTGGCAGATATGCTATATATAACTATATTGCCTCAGAGAAAAGTATGTTCCTGGGAAGTATATAAGATTCCCTGAAACTTCAGCACTGGCTTACAGAGAAACAAGAGGGGCCCAACACTGCAGAATTTCCACCAACCATAAGTCCAGGGCTAGAAAGGAGGCATCAATCACTTGCAAAGCAGCCCAGGAAAGTGGCTTCTCCATCATTATTGACACCTTCACGGTATGAGATCTCTCTTTTATCTTTGGAGCATATAAGGAGGTTTGAGTGAGCTCCCTTTCCTTATCAGTGCCTCCAAACTGGCACGGCTGGTCTCTAGCATATGATGAAAATGAAAGAGAAGAGAAAATACATGGCTTCTCTTTCACCCACCAAAGCATCTCCTTCTGTGGATTTCAGGGCACTTCTCAGGCACTTCCTCAGCCCTGAGACTTATCAGCAAGCACTGAATGAGGACTTCATATCTCTCAGGAGAATCTAGATCATTCTTTTTTTAAATTTTTTTCAAAACCACCAGTTTTATTCTTAACTTCTTCTGCCTGCCAGAACAAGACCTGGCTGTCAGGCAGCTGAAAGGGATTTTACCAAAGGGACTCCTTCATAGTCCCACATGTGGCTCTGAGGCCCAGTCAGGTAGGCAAACTTGGGTGCTTGCCTTAGGCCAGGCTCTTTCCCAGAGCATCTCCAGCCCCTGAAAGACCATGCAGACTGGTCCTCATGCCCAGGCTCTCTCCTTCCAGCTCCCTCCAAGTCTCGCACCACTGGCCAAAAAATCCCCTAAATGTACTGGGATGAGTCTCAAGTTCCTTTGAGATGGTTTGTGGTGCGGCGGCTGTGTGATATACATCTTCCTCTTCCCCACACTGGTCCTTCTAGCAGTATCTCCTTTTGCAGCCTGCTTGGTAGATAGTGTGGGCAGACTGTTGAGGTCACAGGTCACATGTTCTCATCATCCAAGCCAGAGCAGACCCTGCAAGTGCACATTCTCACTTAGGGCCATATTCCTACAACAGATGTTCTTATTATTTCTCTGCCTTGGTAGGAATGGGTTCATCCAAGGTACAGAGTTATAGAGGTTCCTTGGATCTTATGAGATGAAATAGTAGGTCCCTCTCAGATTGCCCTGTGCTAGTACTCAAGTATGATGTAACATTCATTTCATATCCACGTGCGCTATTTCAAGTGGATCAATCAGTCAGTGCAAACATGGTGGAAACATTCGTCTTGATCTGGAGGACATTGTGCAGCACCTAAGTCAAAAAGTGAGCCACTGATAGCAGCACTCTGCATCTGAAATTGGTTTTCTTTTAAATTCATAGAATCATAGAATCATAGAATAGTTTGGGTTGGAAGGGACCTTCAAAGGTCATCTAGTCCAACCCCCCTGCCATGGGCAGGGACATCTTCAACTAGATCAGGTTCCTCAGAACTCCGTCCAACCTGACCTTGAATGTTTTCAGGGATGGGGCATCTACCACCTCTCTGGGCAACCTGTGCCAGTGTTTCACCATCCTCATTGAAAAAATGTCTTCCTTATATCTAGTCTAAATCTCTTTTAGTTTAGAACCATTCCTCCTTGTCCTGTTGCAACAGGCCCTGCTAAAAAGTCTGCCACCACCTTTCTTATAAGCCCCCTTTAAGTACTGATAGGCTGCAATAAGGTCTCCCCGGAGCCTTCTCTTCTCCAGGCTGAACAACCCCAGCTCTCTCAGCCTTTCCCCATAGAAGAGGCGTTCCATCCCCCTGATCATTTTCGTGGCCCTTCTCTGGACCCGCTCCAACAGATCCATGTCTTTCCTGTGCTGAGGGCTCCAGAGCTGGACGCAGTACTGCAGGTGGGGTCTCACCAGAGCAGAGCAGAGGGGCAGAATCACCTCCCTCGACCTGCTGGCCACGCTGCTTTTGATGCAGCCCAGGATAGGGTTGGCCTTCTGGGCTGCGAGCGCACATTGTCGGCTCATGTCCAGCTTTTCGTCCACCAGTACCCCTAAGTCCTTCTCGGCAGGGCTGCTCTCTCCATCCCTTCATCCCCCATCCTGTATTGATACCGGGGATTGCCCTGACCCAGGTGCAGGACCTTGCACTTGGCCTTGTTGAACCTCATGCGGTTCACACGGGCCCACTTCTCGAGCTTGTCCATGTCCCTGTGGATGGCATCCCGTCCCTCAGGTGTGTCGACTGCACCACTCAGCTTGGTGTCATCTGCAAACTTGTTGAGGGTGCACTTGATCTCACTGTCTATGTCATTGATGAGGATATTAAACAGTACTGGTCCCAATACGGACCCCTGCGGGACACCACTTGTGACCGATCTGATTGAACTGAATCATCTTTCAATTCACTAAAGTGAATTGAAAAAGTTAATCAATTTTTTTCACTTCAGTGAATCAAAAAAAATTTATAAAGTTCAATTCACTTTATCCTGGACTTGTGACAGCAGGAGCCTTGGAAAAGACTCAGATGTCCAGTAATTCTTATATGAGAAGTCTGGAGAGAGAGAGTACACAGCAAATAAAAGGTTGTACATAGAAAACATTTTTATGTAAAATCACCAAGTATGGAGTTCTTTTCACCCTTTATAAACAACTTTTCTTCATCTTAATGACAGCAGTTGTTGATGATCTGTCTCAAGGTAGAGCTCTTAATCTTTTCCTTATTCAAGCTGTCGCCTTCGTGAGTGTTTTAAAAGTGAAACTTGATGCCAAGGTCACAGCCATTCAATGCTTTGCTTCTTCAATTTTGTTAAAATGTATGCATAGGCATTGCCAAACAAAACGCAGCAGGCAGTGGAGTATCTTCTTGAGAGCCTGGAGATCCTCAGACCCAGAAAAGATGGGACTCTGAGTGGTGCAAGAAGTCAAAGGCTACCGTTTGATCTCTAGAAATACGTAGAACCACTAAGCATAAGCAACAGTGCACACTATGTTTGTCTTTTAGTGTGGTCAGTTCAGAAACCAGTCATGCTCCATGACGGCATATCAATACAGTCTTGAGATACCAAGATTCAGCTAGACATCACTGCTGCTGGAGCCCACTTGTTTGTACTTATCAGCCTCTCGTACCTTCATATCCTACATAATAGCTTTGGAGGCATATTGAAGGATACAGTCTTCTTTCTCCCCACACTATAAATTTTCATTATCAATCCCTTTCAACAACTAATTAGCCAGGTATCTTTCTACATTGGAATCAACCATTTCAGAGGCTGAGGTGTTGGACAATGCAACTCATGGAGACAGACTGCAATCTGGTTTCTTTGGTGCTACTTATTCACCTTCCTCATCACTTTTCTGGACACTCTTCTCACCAGTTTCAACTTCTGCAGCAACCGGCCTCTCTTCTAGCATAGGGGCTAGACAACCAGCCCTCTTCATCTCAGAAAGAAGGAAATTCACATCAATGACTCTTTTCCCTCAGAGAATGGATTCCTTTGGATTACCTACCAGCAGACTCTCAGTGTCAACCACTTTCAACAGTTCCCTGCCTGACTGTATTCCCTGTTGTAGTAGCATGAACTTTTAAGTAGCTGGAGGAAGTATGCTTTCAAAACAAAACTCTGACTGAGGCAATCTGTAACAAATGCCTCAAGGCTTGCATATGGCGTAAGGATTTGTTCACTCTCATAAATTTGAGTTTCCTGTCCACCAAAGATCCACCACAAGTTCTCTAGAGACATGGGCTGTCTGGAAAGTATGCCAGCCCTTCCTTTCATATCCAGGCAATGATGGCCAATCCTAATTCTACAAGCAAGGGAAGAACCAGAACATGTTCCCTTTGTCGAGAAGCAGCAAAGCTCTGTATCTGGGGCATGATGTTCCTGTCCAGTTTTCTGCAGTCTACCCCCTACCACTCAAATTACAGGTCACGTTACTGTTCTTACAGACAGTCCAAGTCAGTATGAACAATTCAAGACAGTATCTTCACAAAATGGGGATGCCCCATGATCAATTTTCTTATGACTTGGAAAAGTAGAAAGTCCCGGACTTTCAGTAAAGGGATTTTGGGAAGAGTGGCTTCATCTAAACCTCATGTGCCTGCATCTCACAGCACGGTGGCTGGAAGACTCTTGGGGTGAGAGCATGACTGATCTTGCCTAGGATGAAACCTCTTATAAAGAACACACAGGAGTCTACTAGATCTGAATGAAGGCCAGTGGACTGGGTTTTTGACATTATATATAAATGTGCCTGTGACACATAGGGGGATTCTTTAAGCATCATCCTACAGTACTTACTGAAACTTAACAACTTAGAGCTCTTCATTAGTTTGTTGAAAGTGCATCTGACAGCTGTAGCCACCTTGCTCTTTCCTATWGAAAAGTGCTTTATTTTTCCAACTGTTACATCTCTTCAGAGTTTCTCTGCCAGTCAGGCATCTGCTCTCTGACTGGGACCTAAATTTGGTTCTTGCAATGATAGTGGGCCATACATTTGAACTCAGCATGTCCAGTATCTGCCCTTACCTTTCTCTTGTCACTTTAGATAGAAAAGTTGGAGAGATTCGGACTCTCATGACTGCTACATGACTGTTACTCCCAGTATAAGCTTTTCTATGGCATGATATTTCATTTCAGATACATCCAAAGTTCTTAATCAAATTGGTTCTCATTCCTACCTAATTAAAAAAGATCATCCTTCTCTGGTTGTGACTAAAATAGCCTTTATCAGCAACAGAGGCAACACAGACCAGTTATTAAACATGATTTTTTGTTTTATTCAAACCCTTCCTCAGTTCTTTATCTCCAATACAGAGAGATCATATGATAATTTCAGTAGCAAGCAGCTTATATTTGAGATGATCCAAATGTAACACCAGTAGAATATATAACACATTTTTTAAAGCAGCATTTTAAGTACCCCTGTTATCACTCATGTGGTGAGTACTGAGTTCATCTAGAGCGGGACCTTATTCTGATTTAAAGACAAATGGCGGCTTGTTGAATTGTGTAAATCAGATGCCAATAAAGATCAAACAGTAAAGTTTAGCACCTCACAAAGCACACTACGTTCATTCTCTTCAAAAGCGGTGGGTATAGGTCTAACTCAAATTGCAGTGTCTATCATTGTGTCATTCTTGTTCATGTTACACTGCTGGGGCTACAAGACAAATTCGTCCCAGCTCTTCACTCTTAACGCTTCTTAGCATGAGGCATTCTGAACATTTTATTAGCAGTTGTTTGAACTCTGGAAAGACGACACGTTCATCCCAAATCTTGCAAATAAACCTATGCATTATGTCATGACACCAGCTAATTTACACACATATAAGCACACCTAGTACAGATAGGTATGTATGTATGTATATTATTTTCTACTGAAAAGTTATATTTAAAATATTTTAAAGAATATGTTAACAGTGTTTTGGGAAGTGAATATTTTAATTTCTGTAAGTGTAGCTATTTGCATTAATCCTTGTCTGTAAGTCAAAAGGAGAGAGAAAACCCGAGAGTAATACAGGCAAAATTTCTCAAATGTGTCCTAAAATACCCTTCTATGCATTAAGTTTCTCTGTGTTTAAAGTTGTATATCTCAGCTCTCTCCAGTTCTCTAACCTAGTATAGTGGATATATATTCTGGGAGACTTCAAAGCTCTTCGTTCCATTAGCATTTTAGCTCTGAATTGCATTGCATTGATCCTACCACAAATACTTGTCCAATATGGAATATCAAATGCCAGGAGAAGGTAATGCTGAGGAACTTAAATTTCCCACATGGATATGAAGGGAGAGGGTAGGAATTTATGGCAGGGTGAAAATATGAAACATTTTTGTAATGGCTATCATTTGGTTTGGACAGATGATTGCAGTGTCAAATGGGCTTCCAGCAGAGCGAGATGGAGAAGTTAAATTTTTTTTTAGAGCTATAGTTTATCATATAGCTGTACTTGTGAGTGGGTGTATAACTATTTCCTTAACACATATGTAAGAGAATGAAAAGGTTAYGTTATCAACATTAGAAACAAACATTTATATTTTACAGTCACAGTTGGGACTGAATGAATATTTTATGGACTGAAAAGGCAGTTTGGGTTCACTTGGCACAATTCACATGGCAGATAATTTGGAGCTGGCCTCAATTTGAGCTGTAGGGTCTAGCAGAGAGTGAGAAAGGAACTGAAGGAGGTAGCTGTGTGTGCTTCCTTGTATGCTGCAATACTTGGCCTTGAAAACTCTACTGAAGCTGCCAGTTTTATATAAAACACTTAAAAATTAATGGACACAATGACTCAAACTCATTTGTTCTGTCAGCAGGTCAATGCTGCAATGACCATCCTATAGGTATGTTTAGACCCTAATTCTGGCCAGTGATTAAGGTGAATAGATTTACTTCACCAGGAATAGGCAGCAATGATGACGCTTGCCCGTGCTTCATAAGGTCGTACAGTCAAAGGTGGAGAGTAAACAGTCCTTTGAGAGAGAGCAACTATTGATCCAAATCTAACTCAGCTCTATTAATCAAGTTCTGAAAAGTGTCTGAAAGCAAATCATATTTCATTTTTCAGTGGCATAAAATACTGAGGAGGTTGGGTTGATCTGCAATATTTTCATTGTTTGGCCACTTCAGTGAGAAATCAATCACTTGAAAAACATGAGTGGTTAGAAACTCTCAACTAGCTTTCGATTAAAAGAAAGTAAGAATATAGCAAAAAATTTTCTTTTCTATTTTTCAGGTGGGTTATGTTATATATTTTATACTGCTGTTTTATTTGATAATTCTTGACAACTTTCTGCATATGATGCAGAATTCTCCATCTGGAAGAAATGTTAACTCACGTCCCTTATACAGAATAAAAAGAATGACGATGGTTGGGCTTATGCCTGTGAGCAGAAAAACTGTGTTGCACTCTCTGAGGATGTGAAAAGAACAATGTCTGAAGGAATTATTCTGGAGTGRTTAAATAATTATAAAAGATGAGAGAATTATGATTTTATCTTGGTTCTTATGTTTACGTTTTTCTGATTTTCCAAACTGTTTGTTGCTTGTAGTTATTCAGAACACCAGAAATTAAAAAARTCCAGTGTGCATATGTGTGTGTGTTTGACAAACATGATAAATAAAATTTTATTTATAGTTCTAATTCTCAATCTTTGCATTCTTTGCAATAAACAAATAAAACATAGTTTGCAAATAAGTATGACATATCATTCTTTGGTTGCTTCAGTCATTACTCAATGAGGCTACGAAGGTTAAATATGCAAATGAAAGCGGTAGATTTATTTRTCTTATTTGAAAAAGCTCAATACCAAAGTCCAGAGGCATTCAAATAAGCCCTAGGTTGACTTGTAAAAATACAATTTCACTTTTATATGTCAATAATATTTCACTTTTAATTTAGAGATATAATTGTTCTTTATCACGGGAAATTAAAATATAATTAAATCACAGTAAGATTTRAGAATATTTTTCACCTGAGCTCTTCTCTTTATGATGAAAAATATGTCCTACTCTCCCTACTCTATATCTGAGAAATTGCCACAGCCGCTGAAGGCACACAGTAGATCATTAGCTAAGGCAAGAACTGAGATGAGTTTCTCTGATTTGTRAATCTGTATCCTAGCCACCTGATTAGGTAACTCTTATTCCAGTAGCAAATACTCAATCTTTATTATGTGCACAGCATTACAATCTGGGAAGCTACAAGCAGGGGTCTGAAACCTACTGTTTTAGGCACTCTGAAAACAAATCAAAAATAGAGTATAGCAGGGAAAAATGGTAGATGTGCACAGCAGTGCACAGCAGCATATTTTTTTCTGAGGGCATTTTTCTTTTTGTTTTTCTGCATATCCTGGCCAATACTACAGCCTTAAGATGAATTTGACAGCCTTACAGTCTTCTTCCCATTCTTTGGACAACTGATGATGAAATACGATTTCTGAAATAAACAGCGTCCATGCCAAAGTTGCCATACAGTACCCAATATGCAGCAGAACCACAAATGCCTGCTTCCCCCTTGTCTAAACAAAATCAGTAATGACTGGAAAGGTAAACATCATTCAATTACAGTATGAAGCTAAAGTCTTTTTCTGATGTCACATTTAAAGAGAATGGTCTCAAACATCACTTATGAGACTCAGGAAATACTAACTAGTAGCCCTCTGTGGGCTCTGTTCAGCAGGGGCTATCAGACACTCACAATGAAAAGAGTGCACGCATGTCTGATAATTTTTTGCAAGCTTTTGTTGTGTTTATGATAGATAACAGAGTATTAACCTCATGGCCAGCCTTATCTGCCAGGACAAGCACCTTTCATTGTGGAAACTAAATTTAAGTTATTCTTAGTGTATGACATGATAAGCATTGCAGRGACCTTTGGTAGCGGGTGTCCCTACACTTTATGAATGCTCACAGCTCTGAAGGGCAGAAGAGCCACGTGAAGCAGCAGTGCAAGTGGTGCGGCTCCAAGGAAAGGAAAGTGAAGCTTGGGCAGCATCTCAGATGCCCGGGAGAACTGAAATCTTGTGGGCAGAAGGGCAGCCRAACTGAGCGTCACCCCAGCCAGAGCCTAACAGCGCTATAAATAGACACCGTAAGGGTCATTTAAAATATATTTTTTTTTCTGACTTGAGACTTATACATAGRAAGAAATCTGGAAAACGACTGGGCTTGTCAAATGAGCCTCACGTGAGGATTCACCTTGAGCCTAATTATTACATTAGACTACTGCAATAGAATCATAGAATCATAGAATCATTTAGGTTGGAAAAGACCTTTAAGATTGAGTCCAACTGTAAACCTAACACTGCCAATTCCACCACTAAACCATGTTCCTAAGCACCACATCTACAGGCCTATCAGTYTGTCGGTCACAACAACCCCAGGCAACGCTACAGGCTTRGGGAAGAGTGGCTGGAAAGCTGCCCGGTGGAAAAGGACCTRGGGGTGCTGGTCGACRGCCGGCTGAACATGAGCCGGCAGTGTGCCCAGGTGGCCAAGAAGGCCAACGGCATCCTGGCCTGTGTCAGGAATAGTGTGGCCAGCAGGAGTAGGGAGGTGATGGTGCCCCTGTACTCGGCACTGGTGAGGTCGCACCTCGAATACTGTGTTCGGTTTTGGGCCCCTCACTACAAGAAGGACATTGAGGTGCTGGAGCGTGTCCAGAGAAGGGCGACRAGGCTGGTGAAGGGTCTAGAGAACAGGTCTTATGAGGAGCGGCTGAGGGAGCTGGCGTTGTTTAGCCTGGAGAAGAGGAGGCTGAGGGGAGACCTTATCGCTCTCTACAACTACCTGAAAGGAGGCTGTAGTGAGGTGGGTGTTGGTTTCTTCTCCCAAGTAACCAGTGATAGGACAAGAGGAAATGGCCTCAAGTTGCRCCAGGGGAGGTTTAGATTGGACATTATGAAAAATTTCTTTACTGAAAGAGTTGTCAGGCATTGGAACAGGCTGCCCATGGAAGTGGTGGAGTAACCATCACTGGAGGCATTCAAAAAATGTGTAGACATGGCACTTTGGGACATGATTTAGTGGGCATGGTGGTRTTGGGTTGACGGTTGGACTTGATGATCTTAGAGGCCTTTTCCACCTTAGTGATTCTAAGATTCTATGATTCTATACACATCTTTTAAATACTTCCAGGGATGGCGACTCAACCACTTCCCTGGGCAGCCTGTTCCAGTGCTTGATAACACTTTCAGTGAAGAAATTTTTCCTAATATCCAATCTAAACCTCCCCTGGCGCAACTTGAGACCATTTCCTCTCGTCCTATCACTTGCTACTTGGGAAAAGAGACCGACACCCACTATGCTGGTTTCTGCTGGGATACAGTTAATTTTCTTTCTAGGAGCTGGTATAGTGCTGTGTTTTGGATTTAGGATGAGAATAATGTTGATAACCCAGGGATGTTTTAGTTACTGCTGAGCAGGGCTTACTCAGAGTCAAGGCCTCTTCTGCTTCTCACACCACCCCACCAGCAAGTAGGCTGGGGGTGCACCAGAAGCTGGGAGGGGACACAGCTGGGACAGCTGACCTCAACTGACCAAAGGGATATCCCATACCGTRTRGCATCATGCTCAGCATATAACGCTAGGGAAAGAAGAAGGAAGGGGGGGACATTCAGAGTGATGGYGCTTGTCTTCCCAAGTAGCCGTGATGGAGCCCTGCTTTCCTGGAGATGGCTGAACACCTGCCTGCCCATGGGAAGTAGTGAAGGAATTCCTTGTTTTGCTTTGCTTACGTGCGCGGCTTTTGCTTTACCTGTTAAACTGTCTTTATCTCAACSCACGAGTTTTCTCMCTTTTACCCTTCCGATTCTCTCCCCCATCCCACTGAGCGGGGAGTGAGTGAGCGGCTGTGTGGGGCTTAGTTGCCGGCTGAGGTTAAACCACGACAATATATATATATCTCTCTATTGCAACCCAGGACAGTTTTCCATAATAAGAATAAATTGCATTATTTTTACTACTGTTTTTCTGTCATTATTCCCCATCTTTTCTGTCTTTTGCCTACATAACATAGGTGAGACTAGGAAGAGAATTAATTACTTTTTAAATGTCATTTGGAATATATTAACAAATTGCTTGTAATATTCTTATAGCTCAACTGTAAATGACTTCAAAAGTTTAAAAAACACAGCATTTTTCTAACCATTTTATATATTTACTGAGCCCTGGGGAACACCGCTTGTGACCRGCCGCCAACTGGATTTAACTCCACTCTCCACAACAATTTGGGCCCAGCCATCCAGCCATTTTTTTATCCAGCAAAGAGTACACCCATCCAAGCCATGAGCAGCCAGTTTCTTGAGGAGAATGCTGTCGGAAACAGTGTCAAAGGCTTTGCTAAAGTCCATGTAAACAACATCCACAGTCTTTCCCTCATCCACTAAGTGGGTCATCTTGGCATAGAAGGAGATCAGGTTAGTCATGCAGGACCTGCCTTTCATAAACCCATGCTGACTGGGCCTTATCACCTGGTTGTCCTGCACATGCCACGTGATGGCATTCAAGATGATCTGCTCCGTAACCTTCCCCAGCACCGAGGTCAGACTGACAGGCCTGTAGTTCCCCAGATCCTCCTTCTGGCCCTTCTTGTAGATGTGCATCACATTTGCTAACCCCTAGTCAACTGGGACCTCCCCAGTTAGCCAGGACTGCTGATAAATGACAGAATATGGACATCAGATCTCACAACATATAAGTCTGCAGCACAGGATAAGTCGTTCTGATGGATTTCCATTGAGTTGCTCAATTTCTAATTGTGGGTGCAAAAAAATATAGTGCCTGCAGTATTCTTATGTGTGATTACCAAAAATGTTTCCAGCACTTCAAAAGTAGAAAATGCAACAAAAGGGAAACCAGTTATCTAAGAAGTCTTTCACACAAACGTCACAGTAAACTTAGAATTGGCTTTATTTTTTCACTCCAACTTGTGTTTGTATAGAGCCAAAGATGTGCATTCAAAAAAATGTGTTAAAACAGGTGGAGTTTTACAATAGTAAAAATGTCACTTCCAAATAAATGCTTATAGGACTAAACTTTTCATATCTTTAATAAAGGTTTATACTTTTATTGTCTCATGTATCAAGAGACCTGCATATGGTCTCATGGGCATCTTCATGGATGTCAGCTCTGAAAAACAGGCATACCAGTTCTCCGTGCTTTATTGAACAGCTAAGCTGCCCTCCCGGAGAGGATCAATTCATCTCTCTGTTCATTCTGCAAATGGAAAGAAGGGCTGGGAGTGGGACCAAGACTCTTTGGAGTCACATTCAGTGATTTCACCAGCATGACCACTCTTTCCAAAAGCAGGGTGCATCAAAGAACAGGCCTGAGAGGCAGTCTATGTTCCTGGCTCTTTTCAGTCACAGTATTAGCCTGGCCCAGTCACATGGATGTTTTACCTCATTCCATGAGCATTAACTTCAAGTAAAAAAGCATTAGTGTAGAATAACGAAATGCATTTTCTTTTCTGTCCCCATTAAACACAGCAAATTTCAAGACAACCGGAGTCTGTACGTAGAATCCAGAGCATTTGACATGTCAGCCTTTAAACAAAATAAAATATGCATCTTTAATTCTGGGAGAGCATCACTACCCTGTAACATCATTGGCATTTTAATTAAAATGCCTCAAAGGAAAGAATAACAGGGAACTTGTAAAAATTGTAAGAAATTGCTTGTGTGTGCAGATGTCAAAGAGAAGCATAAAATACAACACACAGAAATTATTTTTTCTCTTTGTTGCTTTTTCTTTTCTCCCTTCCCTTCCCT
>JASVER010000046.1:4459076-4499775 GCA_030449065.1 Oceanodroma leucorhoa | reverse complement strand
CCTTCCCTTCCCTTCCCTTCCCTTCCCTTCCCCAGTTCTGTAAGTCCCCGAGGCTGATGTTATAAATACTTCAACTAACAATTTATAGCAGAGAAGTTGAGGTTTTGCCAGTACGCAAGAATTTTCAATGTGTCTCATATACAGGTACGTTTGAGGCCCACTGAGGAATTCTATACCGAGTGAGCCAAGCCCAGCTCACTTGCTGTGCATCTGACGGTGAGGAGGCATGGCATTACGGGGATGTCTCACCAGATGTCTCCCTTGTATCAAATTCTTAGGTACAAAGTTTTTGGTGAGGTCCAATTAGAAAATCTTCATTAATTCCATTTAAAAGATGTTATATACGACTATGCAAATATTGCTGCATAGTCATTTGTTCACTAGAAAAGACAGTTTTAAAGTAGTTTTTCCATTTTAAATTCTAATGTTCCTTAAAAGAACATCGTTTGCTGATTAGAGATATCAGCTTGTTTAGCTGCAGCGCCTGAAGCTCCAAATTTGATTGCATTCATTTTAATCACATAACTGATCTTATTTTCAGTAACATGGAGTTGTTTGTTCCAAATGCATTTATGAATTCTTAACTCATCTCAGTTATGGCACATGCTGGAAGTGATACTACTCTAATTCCTAACATCATAAAAACCCAACCTACATGGAGGAGAAAGTGCTGGAAGAAGGAAGCATCTTTTGAATTTATTAAAGTAAACTGACTTGAAAAAGGCTTTAATCCTGCTTATGCTGCCCTAAGGGACAGGCTCCAAAAACACACATGACCTTTGTGCCTCAGATATGAAAGACCTGTCAGCTCCCAGACACTGAGAGTGACACTAATACACTTGGCTCATCTCACACTTCCCCTGGCTATGGCTACATCTCACTTGTTTGCAATGCTTTACCACGTCCTCCTTCTGGCTAGATGAAACCTACCTCCCAGAAGCAGACAGCTGCTCCAGCTGCCATCCCTTATTCCTCCAGCCTACAGGACAAGGGAGGAGAAAACAGACTAAGGGAGGGAGTGTTATTTCACAGCACCCCACACCTTCCTGGCTCCTGTACCACCTCCTCTGCCCCGTGGTCGGAGTGCCTCCTCACCCTGTGTGTGGGATCTTACTCTGTGGTAGAAGACAAACCTGAACTTTCTGGGCCTGCAAGGCAAGCACCAAAGAGGGTAAAATTTTAACAAAGCAAGGCAGAGAGAGTTTTTGGTGATGGAAGAAATTGCACCTGGCAAGGCACCTTCTACAGAACTTGACTTCTCTCTGCAGCATGCTGGAGGCAGAGACGCCTTTTCAGAAATMTTCATTTTCTGCCAAGGGTTAGAGTGGGACCTACAATGAATTAACTAATAATTTTACATATGTAAACCTCTGTTCCTAATCTCATATGTTTAACAGTCACGCCTGTGGGCCATAAGGTGAAGAACAGAGATCCAAGGACATAATCTGCTAGCACCAAAATGCTGCCCAAGTGCCACAGAGCTCCTTTCACACTCCACTTGCTGCCTGCCAGTGAGCAGGGAGTGCCCACGCTCCCCAGGACGCGTGCGTCAGGGATATGTGGGTGGGAGAGTAGGAGCTTCATTACCTTGTTCCAGAAGTTAATGGTCTTTAGGTGCTATTTTAAGAAGAGGTCATCACTGGGCCATAAAATGCTTGGAACATGTCCTCTCTCACCCAGAAACTCTCTCTGTGGCAACGGTGGAGAGGATGCCAGTGGAAAATTCCTGAGCATAACAAGGTCGGATATACTGGGTTTCCATCCTTTTTAACAGCCCAAGCAGTGAAAAGCAACTGGAGTGACAGCCAAAGCTGATCCAGATGCAGCTCCAGGAAACATTACGCAAGAATAGGACCTTGATGTAAACAGGGTTCCAGGACCTGAATGCAAATGGGAGTCGAGCCCACTGAAAACATCAGTCAGATCTCCGGCTGAGATAGGGTTTTCTAATCAGAAGAAATATTTGAAACTTAAATCCACCTTTTGAACACAACGATACCTAAATCTAAAGGTGGATATGGGAAAATGTGACCAAGAACCCCAGTGTGTGCCTCTGAGCCTTCCTACGCTAGAAGGCGAAGTGACGTTAAAAAGAGGGAACAGTTTGTACATTGGCTAACATGCAGAGATTTAACTTCTCCACAGTAGGTAACAAGCACCGACGTCTGTGAAAGTCACTGTGCATTGAAGGACAGGCATCCAAACGTGGGGCATCCAGAAAGCCAGCCCAGTCCAGCCCTGCCAGCATCAGCAGCTGCACTTCCAAGCACAAAGACAAAGTTTTTATTGCAGTGACTTTCAATGATTGAGCCCGGCACCTTTTTCAAAGGAGAGGCTTCTCATTAAACTGTGTATTAATACCCGATTCTGGACAGCTGATGGCTTTGTTTCATGATTTGACTCTGACAGAGGGGAACAGGAAAGGAGAGGTAGCAACAGAAGGCGGCAAATGCAGGCAAATTCTTCTAAAAGAGTTGTGATTCTAAAAAGTTGTGTCGAGGTTATTCATCTTTGCACAAGTGCTGAAAGCAATGAGGTGACACAAAAAAGGCTGACTACCACCAGCAGTGTGGAAAACAGCAAATAAACCAAGCAATAAATGAGTAGGTATAATTGTTTGGATTTGTTTGGTTTTGATGAGGTGTAAAAGTAAAGGTAATAATCAGAGAAAGGAATGGTTCCATTTCAAAATGATTTGCAGACTCACCAGAGCAAGTTTTATTTTCAGATTTGAAACATGATCTTATACATACATGTATATATAATTTATGTTTGTGTATAAATATTACATATATAAAATTTCCTTTATCTACATTGCCGTTTTCATTAAAGAACTTGAATCATCTGGCTCACATAGAGAACTTAAAATAAGCACGTTTGTGTGGAAAGGCAGTGGGTTTTTTTCTGCCATTCACTAGTGTCACTTTGTGAAACCTTAAGAGGTTTAACATGCCCTTTAAACAGGCTTAATTCTGCCTACTTCAGAGAAATCTCAACTTTACAGAAAGCTGGAAAAGGCAAATGTGCTATATCCTGTGCCAGAGCAGTACAGGTCCGATCCACTCGAGCATGTGCTTTATATCAAGTATGTGAGCAATACCTCTGACTCATGTGGTTTACTGAATCAGAGCCTAATTTTGTAATATCCCATCCAAATTTATATCTCAGTACCTGAACATTTTGCCTATCAACAGGGAACTAGAATGTCTCCCTGCATAATTCATGAAGCTGTGAATTATTTTTATATATCCTCTAGCTTTTTTTAAAAAGGCATTTGCAAACTGAAGTCTAGAAAAACAAATATGGTTAATGGCATTCTGGAACAATCTCAGAGCATGATCTTGCAAACAATATTTACTGAGAGCAGTGAGGGACTATTCACGCATGTAAGATAAAACCCAAGTGTAAACATTTCCTGGATCATAGCTTACACATTTGCAGGTGCAAAAATAAAGCAAAATATTTTTGTTCAAAGTCCAGTAACAATACTTCATATTATTTTAATTTATAACTTCAAACCACTAATAAAGCTTGCTCCTACTAAAAAAAAACACCAAACCAAACAGAGTATAATATATTTCACATTTCTGYTACCTCCCCCTTGGATGCTGAACAAGAAAAATAGCATGAACTGCTACAGATGAATCTTCATCTAGCACAGTCTAGCAGAGCTTCTATGCATCCCATCAGACTAATATATAGCAATGAAATGAAGACAGACAGCGTATTAAGTGCAAGAGCTGTAAATGAACGTGAACAGAAATTGATTTTGAAATGTTCTTGGCACTTTCCCAAGAAAACATTATCACTGTATTTAAAAAAAAGTGTTCCGTGCATTGTTTCAGGATTCCTAAGAATTAAAAACTCTGGCCTCCTTACTTATTTTCTCTTCTGAGACCTATTTTCAGTTCAGTTGCAATATCTCCATAAAACACAAACAAACTTTTATGGACTCTTAAAATTTAGTAGACCAAGAATAGTACTGGAGTACTGTGTCTAGTTCCGGGCTCCCCAGTACAAGACAGATATGGAACTACTGGAGAGAGTCCAGCAAAGGATCACTAAGATTATAAAGGGACTGGAGTTTCTCTCATACGAGGAAAGGCTGAGAGTGCTGGGACTCCTCGGCCYGGAGAAGGCTCAGGGGGGATCTCACCAGTGTATAGAAATACCTGAAGGAAGGGTGCAAAGAGGACAGAGCCAGGATCTTCTCAGTGGTGCCCAGCGACAGGACAAGAGGCAAAGGGCACAAACTGAAACACAGGAGGTTCTGTCTGAATATCAGGAAACACTTTTTTACTGTGAGGGTGACTGAGCACTGGCACAGGCTGCCCCAGGAGGTTGTGGAGTCTCCATGTTCAGATATTCAAAAGTCTTCTGGACATGGTCCTGGGCAACTGGTTCTAGGTGACCCTGCCTGAGCAGGGAGGTTGGACCAGATGACCTCCAGAGGTCACTTCCAACCTGTCATCCTGTGAATATATGGAGAATTGTGCCTTAAAACGTGTCAATCCAAAAAATTCCTGAGGTGACTGCAGTTTTCTTGAGTTTCAACCTCACTTACTTTCTATGTCATGTTTCATTCTTCGAGTAGACAAAAATTATACATGCAAAGTCAGGTTATTTTATGTTTTGCTATGTCTGCAGTTGTAAGGGATAATTCATCAGGATCCCATAGAGAGAAGTCAGTATTCTGTAGATTCATGAAAGCATCTAGAGCAGGCTGTTATCACTTGCACAAAGCTGGACCCATGCAGATTTGCATGACTCCATGTTCCCTAACCTAGGTTACTCTACTCCTTATGCTGAAAGCATAAGGTTATGCTGAAAATAGCTGGGATAAAAAGTTCTCAGATAAAGTCTCACATTAAAGTTTGCGTTTTTGTAAACCCAGCCTTGTCTTATGGTTTTGAGTTTGCATTTTTGTAAACCCAGCCTTGTCTTATGGTTTTGTTAGTTTGACCAAAAAAAAAACCACCCAACAAACCACCTGGAAGAGGTTTTGTTTCGGGACAATATTGTACTTCTGTGTGTGTGACCATGCGTGTGTATGTTATCTTGTAACACACAACATATCACCTGGCACTATGAATGTCTCAAATATGTCAAGCTAAGAAGTTTAGACCTGGTCAATATGCATGGCCAAGATGGAAATTTTAAAAAAGGTCAAATGCTGCACTAGTTTTGATGATTCAGAACTTGGAAATCTTCCATCCACATTAGCACGTGTCCAACTTCCTAGCATCCCATTAAAGGGTATCTTGTTTCTGGAAGTGCTATCTTTCCTCAAGGACATAAAACCATTATCATCGCTATCATCATTAGTTGTATTTAAGACCCCAGGACATTTTCTTATCAGACATAGTTTTATAGCCTGAAATTCCAACAACATGTATTATTACTCAGTGTCTGCAGCTGTGTGGTCCCAGGGCTGCAATGGCCTCAGTCACTGCCCCCAGCTCCCTTCATCACCTGCATGTGCTGTGGGATGAGGCCCACTGGCTGAGGTCCCTGCCCTGGCAAGTAGAAGCATGACCCGTTAATAAAAGTCTAACATTTCCATCACAGCAATTACTGAGATGAGCTAGCACGAAGGGAATACCGAAATGTACAGAGAAGAAAATTCAAGTAAAACATTACGGATAAAAATGTTAGCTGTTTTCAGGTAAAAACACTACTTGATTTCAGATATTGATTTTTGTTCCTGTACTTTGAAATGCTTCCAAATTCCGGCTCTGACAAAAATGCTACAATTAAAATCTTTGATCTCACACTGTCATCAATTGTAGAATAGATGCACTTAAAGAAATTTAGAATTGACAATGTATGTTGTACTGACAGACTAATTAGTAAGACAAAAATAACTATTTTGTTTTAATATTAACAGTGGAGTGCACAGTGGGATTTTTTACTTCCTTATTCTGTTACCCAATGTCAAAACCATGCAGAGAACTGCAGATTAACTACTGCTCTCTAAGCATGTAAGAGTACTTGTGGTTCATTAGAAATCACCTTGAACATAAAAAATTGGACATAACCTGCTGGACAAAGAAACTGAGGATTGTGACAGACCTGTTTGCAGAAAAGAGCTCCACCATCCTGCTAGCTTGAGTAGGTTCAAGCCAAGGGAAGGAATGCTAGGAATAACAATGCCTATGGAAAAAGCCCAGGATAGGGTCAAGGTAATGCTATTTTGAAGTTAGATTTTTGCCAGTTAAGACAAAACTCAGAATTTCAAACCTCCTGCTCTGCAGAAAGCCCTGGCATTTTTCAACAGCTGAATGGCGATTCACCAATCGCAAATAAGTCTACAGAGATACTGAAAAATGTAATACTCTCTTCAGAGACTTCATAACAGCTGCTATGTTTTTACCTATGCTGAAACCCTTACCAAAATTAGCCCACCTCTCCAAATGGAAAATGTGATATTCTGTAAGCAGAATCAATTCTGTAAGCAATGAGTACCTCTACCCACAATTTCAGTATCTTGTTACAAGAACCTTCAAGTTGTTCACTCTATGTTCTCACAAAAAAAAAAAAAAAAAATGAAAACTTTCTAGCCTTGTTTCTTAAGGAAGCAAGGTTTGCATGATCATGCATGACTGTCCATCTACCTATTCAGCATTTCCCACTATCCCAATAATTTTGCATCTGTTGGCCAATTTCAACCAAATTTGGTAATAAAGACAGAGTCTCAAAGAAATTAAACTCCTGTTCAATTCCTAAGTTTCATGAAACTGAGCAGTGGACAGAAATTTGGTACGCCCTCGGAGCAAAAACTAATTCAGTGCAGCCCCTTACCATGGGCCAATGGTAACTTAACTCCACTCACCAGCCGCAGACACCTGCCAAGTCCCCCAAGCCATCCGCAGCACGTGCTTCACCCCAAATGGGAAGAACATGGCTGGGATGCAGAGACCAAGGTGAGAAATGCTGACACGGGACAAGCCTGGGAATAAGACGGTGATAATGGAAAGCAGAAAACAAATCAGTCAGACACCAGACCTTACTAGTTCCACTGCTCATGGACCAGCTTGATTAACAACAAATACATGCAAGTCTCAGAGTGTAGGTCTGCTGCATAAAAGCGCAAGAGCAGTCATTGTATACCCACTGGAATTCAAATGAGTCAGGATAATTTAAACATCTGACACGATATTTAACATAATCTCTGTGAAGTAACATGCTTTGTCTTCTGATGTGTAATTTTCCTTGTGATGAAATGGCAATACATGCACTAAAACTTTTATCAATTCTGTCATGCAGAAATTAKGTTTGCATTATCAACTATACACACGTAACAGAATAAAAGGTTGACTTAGGAAAAGTGATTCCATTGTGCAAAGCCAAAAAGCACTTCATTTTCAAAACAGGTCCTCATATCACTGTCAATTGATCGTCATGGAACAAAAAACACAAAAGCTTTTGTGTAGCTCTGTAAGTGGAGTCCATAAAGAACAGGATAGCCTAATCTGAGAAATGAAAAAAATACTTATGGTAAGAAACCAGAATATACTGGCAACCAGAGACTCATGGGCCAATGTGGCTACGGAACGACAATGCTATGAAATCCTTGGGGCTGCCTCCGCTGTATAACTCCTGGTCAGGCTCCTTCATATTTTGGCTACTAGCATGGTCTCTGCAGTGCACAGTGATAACTTCCTCTTCAAGAGCCCATGGCAGGGAAGGTAGAAGAAGGGCATGTGGGGAATACAAGTACTTCTTTTCTAATGCGGACATGAAACAGCTCTGCCTAATTCATTCCCTTCTGCCAAATGCTCAAGAGCCAGCTGCCTACCAAACGTGAACTGATTACAGGGCAGGGGTAGAGGTGACCCTGTAAACCCCAGAGCCACTCATTTAGGAGTGTGGATTCCCAGGACAAAGCCCAAACAGGCAGGGAGAGGAGCTAGCTGCAAAGCTGACCTGCAGTGGCAAAGCTCTCTGGGGAGGGAACAGCAGTACTGGCCAGTAAGGGGTACTGATGGCTGATTTTAATAGGCAAAGCGGGAACTCATTTTGAATTTAACAGCTGGTGTGCTCAAACCAGCCTGAAGACCTTCTCGCACAACCCTGCTAATGTGGTTCACACCACTAAATACACTCTTACCGAAGCTCAGCCCGTGTATGGGAGCCCAGTGTTTCACCTTCAGCTCAGGAAAGATGTGGAATACTGGGTAGGAACGAAACTGGCAGCCATGTGGGTATCCAAAAATCCTAAAGGCTCGCTAAATTGTTACATCAGTAAAAAGTATACAAGACAAATGATAGACTAACCCGTAAGACATTTGTGAGGAGATGCCTCTAGTCCCAACACTACAACTGAGGACAGACTACTGTGCTCTGTTGGAAATATCAGATGGCATGGATTTCCTGAAGAAATACATAAATAAACAAGTAGAAGTGAACAAGCATAMATGAACAAGTACACCAATAAGTAGTAAGCCCTACTTTGAGCATRGGTTGGACTAGATGACCTCCTAAGGTCCCTCCCAACCTGAATTATTCCATGATTCTATGTTTTATCAATATGCAACAAGCATATCTCCAGAATATGTGTTTTATAATGATGGATTTACTAGAACAGAAGAAACAGCTTTGAGGCTTCAGCTCCCTCCTTCACAGTTACCTCCACCCACCACGCCAGTATTATATCCTTTCCTTGTACTATCCATAATTTGTTTCCCTCTCCTTGGCTTGCTGCATCAGATTTACAGAGCCAAAGAGGAGGCATGGCATGCCCAGGGAGCACAAACCAGGGAGCTGCAGCAGTGCAGTGGGGTGAGAGGTGGGAATTCACATTTTTCTCAAGCTGAAGCCATAGACTGGAGGCCCACACTTACTCTGGGACCCAAGAGGAGGGCAAACGTCAAAGGATGATCTGATGCGAGACCCATGATCTACAGCTGAGAATCACCCCTACTTCTCTTCCATTTATATCAGGACTGCATCTATGTTTGAGTAAAAAAGATACAGAACACTTCCTGTCTAAAAGCATGAAACTTTTGAACATGGAAACATGAGCAGTTTAAGACTTAAATTTTTTACAGCTATAAGAATTATATGTGTAATTTTAATTTGGCTCTCCTTTTGGCTTTGGTGGTTTAATACTCTTATACAAGAGAAGTACAGCAGAAACTGTCATCCTCATTTCTTGCTTGATTGCTGTATGACATTTGCTAACCCTACAGTGGCTAAGCACTCTTTACTTTGTCAAAAGATTCTCCAGAACACTGAAGATATTCCTTTTCGGCATATCATTACTGACTCCTTTTTGAAAAATATTGTAGCAGTCTTATTTGACCCTCATAGAAAAGTGTTGCTAACCCAACTGACTTTGTTATAAAGTCTGTATTTTTCTTAAATCCTTTGCTGCTGAAACTGGAAAGAGATCCATTTCCCCTTGCTGAGGTTCTCAAAAAGAGGTGCCTGCGCCAAGGTTACTCGCTCGGTTCCTTTAAGTGCAGGGAGACAAGCACCTCCAGTGAGAGGATTCTTTCACATCAACGGGAAGACCGTGTTTGAGACACCTCCCACCCCAAAAGATTGCAGGAAAATACCAACCCTTTTAACTTGAAAAAAGATTGAAAAGATGAAGCAAGCATCCGCAAAATGTGGAATAAATGGTGTTAGAATGAAAAATAAAACTCCCAAATTTTCACTTAAAAGAGCACTTAGGGAATACAACTTCTCTACAACCAAGAGAAATCATGCTGGAAAATCCTTAGCTATGCCCTGAACCGTATCAACAAGCCAAGAGAAGCCAGTTTATGACAGAAAATAATATATGAATGAGATGTCCTACCCATTGGTAGGGCATTTTCATATTTTCAATGCTCTAGATCTGTGCGGTAGAAACCACGTGGTACAGTTGTGAATAAGCCAGAAAATGGGGCTTTAAGGAACACTGTACAAACATAGACTAGTAGGTGGTACCTGGAATGTACATAAACGTGGCAAAAATGCACTGAAGGGAAGTCTAGAAACCAAAATCAGAGGGTGGAAGCCAATGTCTCTGAGCAGATCATAAACCCAAAAAAGGAAGGAAAGAAAAAGGACAGGTGAGTTGAAATGAAAAGTGGATGTAAAAGTGCAAGTGAGGAGCTGCAGAGAGTTGAAGGTACTTTGAGGGGGAGTCAGGAAGAGGGCTGAAACAAGCAGCCAGCATGAAGCAGAAAGAAGCCAGCCACAACTCTAGAAAGGTCTTTCCATGTTCACAGGGCAATGCTTTGGCTCTTGCTATTGCTGTTCCAGCTGCTGCCTACTGGCTGGAGCCTCCAGCAAGCTGCTCCTTCCACTTTCCTTTGGGGAGGTCCTCAATTACAGAGGTTGCATCTCCAGAGAAAGTACCAGAGATCACAAGGTGACCATAAGTCATGGATCTTTGATGAAAAATGCACTTATGCTGCACAAGTTCACATCATCAGGGGAAGAGGTGACAACTGTCTATGTGTATCATGTAAGAGTTGCTCTTAGTATCTGCTTCAAGATTTTCCTTTTTTTTTCCCTTTCTTTTAACTAGGAATCTATTCAGTGGCCTAAATTTTCTTTTCCTCACAAGCTCTGCTTGGCTCACGCATGAAGGAAAGAGGCCAAAGATGGCCTTGTGCCATTGCTGGTCTGCTGGGGACTCGCTTGGTTTTCCATGTAAATTGGCCTCAGGCTGCCCTCATTTGGATTTGGCTGCATCCTTCAGCTTTGGCTGCAGCAGCCCCCGAGGGGCTGTTCCACAGCCAGGAATAACTCAGCAGCACCCTGGCCACCCTTCCTGCCCCTGGATCTCTCCTGCAGGCCCGGCACCCAGCCCTGAACCAAATCTTCTAGCAGCAGCGGGGTGGGAGAGGATGAAAAACCCAAGAAACCCCTTTTCCTCGGGGATCTGCGGACGGGTCGGGCGAAGACACCGCAGGACCTTCCATGTGGGAAGGGTGAAGCGCCCGGCAGGCTGAGCCGGACACCAGAACCGGGCTGGCCTCCCCCGTGGCTCGGCTCAGCGTTCTGGGAATCCGGGTCAGCCACAGCCACCGCTCCGTTCCACCGGCCGCTTAGGAAGCGCTCGCTGAGCGCAGGTGTGCCGGCGGCCTACGGCCCCGCGCCGAGGGGCGCTGAGGGGGGCAGCGGCAGCCGCTCCGCCCCGGGGCGGGGGAGGCGGCGGCCGCTCTGTGGCAGACCCGTCCCCGGCACTACCGGGGTCGGGGTGACCGGCCGGTCTCGCCCCCACCTCCGCTCTCGGCTGTTCGGCAGCGGCCGCCTCACCCGCCGCCCCTCACGGGCACCGGCCGGCGGGCGTCTGTGGGGGCGCCCCCTTCCCGCGTCTCCCGCTCCCTCCCGCCTCCCCCGCGCTCCCTCCTCCCCGCTCCCCCGCCCCCTCCCCCGGCAGCTCTCCGCTCGCTGCCTCCTGCTCGCTGCCTCCCGCCCGCCGCTCCCCGCTGCGCAGAGCGCCGCGCCGGCGGGGGCATGGAGAGCCAGCGCTGCTTCGCCAACCGCTTCGATGACTACCCGGGCAGCCCGGCGGCGGGGCCGGACAGGGAGGCGGCGGTGCCGCTGGTGACGGCCACCATCGAGCGGATCCTGCGGGAGCTGCCKCCCCTGGGCGGCCCCCGCGGCTGCCCGGGCGGGCTGTACGGCGGCGTGGCCGGCGTGGCCTACATGCTCTACCACGTCGCGCAGTGCCCGCTCTTCGCGCCGTCGCGGGAGGCCTACCTGCGAGCCGCCCGCCGCGTCGTGGAYGCCTGCCTGCGCTACCAGGAGGGCGGCGGCGAGGCCGACGCCGACACCCGCGCCGCCTTCCTGCTGGGCGGC
Organism: Oceanodroma leucorhoa; assembly: GCA_030449065.1. Lineage (NCBI taxonomy): Eukaryota > Metazoa > Chordata > Aves > Procellariiformes > Oceanodroma > Oceanodroma leucorhoa. The sequence continues at coordinate 4,487,973 of JASVER010000046.1, read as the reverse complement.
GCCGGGGTGTACGCGGTGGCGGCGCTGGTCTACCGCGCCCTGGGGCTGCCCGACTTCGCCCGGCCGTTGGGCAAGTTCCGGGAGCTGAGCGAGGTCTGCGCCCCGCTCTCCTTCCTCGAGTGCGGCTCCGACGAGCTCTTCGTTGGCCGCGCCGGCTACCTGTGCGCCGCCCTGGTGCTGAAGCAGCGGCTGGGCATGGAGGTAAGGGCGGGGGGCGGCGGGTCACCCCCGGGGGGGCCGGCCCCGCCGTCGGGGTCGGCGGCGGGTCCCCTGGGAGCTGGCGGCTGTGCCTCGGGCTGGCACCCCGGCGTCCCGCCCCGCGTTGCTGCCGAGGCAATGCCCTCGCCTCTGGTCCGCGGTAGAGGGGGATGCACCGGTACCGGGGCTCTCAACAAAAAAGAATTAAAAAAAAAGGCAAAAAAAAAAGAAAAAAAAGCGCGCCTTTTCCAGCTTGCAAGCTTCAGGAAGAGCCCCGGGGGAGCTTTCTCTAGTAGCAGTTTCTCCGCAGCCCTCCTCCCCTAAAATAAAAGATGCATCTTTTGCAAGAGGGAGTGGGGGGCAGAGGGCTGCGGGCTGCGGTCCCGCTGCCGGGACAGCGCTCTGGGAGCGGAGACCTGCACCCCGCCGCTGCAGGTCGCGCCCGGGGCACGCCGAGAGCATCAGCTGTTGGTCGCCAGGTGGTGAATTATTTGGCAGGAGCAAACCCGGGCTTTTCAAGAATATTTCTGTAAAATGAGGTGGGTTAGAAAAGGAATAGTGTTGGGTAAAACAGAGTAAGGAACCTTATAATAATAAGTGGTGCTGTGTATAATTTGCAAGCAAGGARCCAGATTTTCAGAGGCACTTGGTTTTACTAACCCCAGTGTACAGMAGCTGGTAGTCTTTTGGAAATCTGGCCATGTATTTTGGTGCTTTTCATGAACGAAAGCTGCTTTWTTCTGGAAGGTTGAGATGTGATTATGGTTCAGTGTACTGTTGGTTTCAGTCATCAGGACTTTACCCTAGGATATTGTCATCGTCAGTACTGAAATTCAGAGCTTCCACTGACTAGAGCATCATAATTAATGCAACCGATTCTGTTTGCTGTGGTGTTTGTTACTAAGTGGTCAGTGCGGTATCTGAGCAGGCRTTTGTTAGATTTTTGCTCCCGTCCTCTTGTCAGGTCCAATCTGTGTTTCCTCTGTTAATCACTGATTTGCAAGTTTATATGCTTCTGGCTTTCTTTCCTCCTGGGAGAGGACGCAACTATTACAAGTAAATAAATGATGTAAAAACAAGTGGCTCTGCCCCATCCAATACTAGTCACTGCAATCAGAGTCCAAGGAAATTCATTTAATGGAGGAGTCAGGGGACTCCAGGGTATCCAGAGAAGCCAGGAAGAATGTTAAGTCAGTTGAATGTTTTGATTGCCTTGAACAAAARTTCTTACAGCACTAAGCATTTAAAGTAGCATACCGTACGTGCTAACAGTTTCTTTGTGCAGGATTCTGTCTGAAGAACCATAACTATAAAAATKATTATGTTATTCGTAACCATAACATAACCAAACTTTTTATTCTGATGGCATTGTCTATGTGAGGAACATTTTGTAGATGCATCACAATCCTACGTGCAGTGTGCAGCAGTGCCAGCCGGAGGGGATGGTTCCTCAGAGGAATAAGCCATCCCTGTTAGTTCAGGTTGCACTGGGGGAGTGTGTCTGGTACCCATATCAGTGCTTATGATGGTGTCGTGACATACCAGCTGAATGAGGTAGCACCCTGGACTCTGCTGCTTCATTTAATTCCTTCATCGATTTGTCTTGCGTCCTTGAGAGCAATCGCTGAACAGTTTGGAGAGCAGGTGCAATCACCTCTGACAGGCAGTGCGAAAAAGGGGAAAGCTCTCCTCTCTGTTTGCTTGCTGCTGGAAAATTACACTTTATGCAGCTGTAAAGTTAAACATCCCCACAGATGAGCACAGGTATGCACTTATTGTGGAATCCATTTAGCAGGTGGGTTACGTACAACCATAAAGGGGTTTATTTTGCCAATAAAACATTGTGTCCCCTTGCTGATGCTTTAGTCRGTAAGCTAATATCCTTCCGTAGTATTACTTATTCTGTCACCACATTGTGATTTTAAATGTGCAGTGCAAGAGAGAAATCAAAATAATCTAAACTGTTAAGTATTAATAAAAMCAACTTTAATTTTTAATTTTAACAAAAAATAAAACTTCTAATTAAAATATTTTGCTCCTTAATGAGGAAAACGATAATGATTTCTAGTCTGTGTGTACTCATGCTTGAGCAAAATTTGGGTCCTTTGATAAATGTTCCCGTCCTAATACAGAATTATTTTAATTAGTACATTGCCAGACCAGACCCTGCATCTTTTTATAAATGAAGAAAGGGATGCCCAGAGAGAGTGCACGTCATTTATTACCCAAGGTCAAACGGTAAGCCAGGTACATCCCAGAATAGAAACAATGTCTTGTGATTCGAACCACTGGAAAATGCTACCTCCTGTAATTTGATTGTGCACAGTCTCACATGGCTCATTGCAGCATGTTTTCTTGTTTCCCGCGTTCTTTTTTTTGAGGACKCTGTGCAAATATTTCCAGCACAAAGTGAAATCCATTCCTTACATGGAAATACAGCCACTGCTGCCCGTATRGTTGTTTTTTTCCTCTGAAGAAGTCAAATAGTGGCCTATATACAAGAAATTGCTTGCCCTTGAAGAAAGGCTTTTTAAGCAAATTTTATAATTTATGTTGTGGGTTTGGTTTTTGCTTTTTCCAGGCAGGGAAGGAAGGAGACTGTTCTATTTCAGTAAACACCAGTAGCTCAGCTGCTGTGCCCTGGTGCTTCAGTTCCTTGCTAATAGGTCTCAGTGTTTTAAAGCTTCACATGTTCTTCAGGAAGTTAATGGACTGTCCTGAAGGATCCAGTCTGTTGAATAACATTGACGTCATGTGAAGAAGGCATTTACATTCAGCTGGTTTTCAGAGTTTTAGGCTACTACAGCATTTTTCCCTGATGAATTAATTGGGAGTTTTTGCATAAGTAAGGATTACTTCAACAGTCAAGGCTTAACAGGATCTGACTTTCATGATGCACTATGCATTAGGAARGATGTTTGTTTTCATCCTTTCTTAATTTCCATTACATTGTAGTAGGTGCTTCCCAGGCAGAGATGGGTAAAATATTGTTTTGGCAGAAACAATGTGTCATTTTCATTTGTATAAGGTACATATAAAAAAGGTGCATGTACTTTAGCTGTCCTTAACTGCTGTGTTTTCACTGTTCAGGGGAAATTTTGTTTCTGTTCTGTCTTCTTCGGGTACCTCTTTTTCTGATGGGTRGTTCATTATGTGTTCTTCAGGAAATCTGTCAGTCCTGCTTTTAATTCTCTTCACTCTGTCTCTGTTTGTGCAAAGAGTAGTAAGACACCATTAAAATGGTGGTCCCATCCCCCTGTTCGGATGGTATTTTATCCTCTCCTCATTTTTTCGTAGTGATGTTTCTGTCCCATTTCGTGGTTGATGGAGCATGGTGTATCTCGGTAGTTGCACCTCCTTCTGGCAATGTAACTGTCAGATGACGGAGGAAAAGGTACAGAAGTTCAAGTGGCTTCTTGCATCACCATCTGCTAAGATGTTACAGCCTTTTAGCACAGCTCAGGTTTTGCTTTAATAACTGACTGAACCGATSGGCTTGGCTGGCTTCCACTAGCTCTGGGTTGCAGCAGAAGAGGCGGCGTTGGATAGCAGTGTACCACGTAGGAGGCAGGGCAGCATTGTGCGTGACTGCCTGATGCTATGGTTTCATTAGAGACTGTAGTTTTGGAAGACATTGGGGACACCGTAGAAGACCCTTGCCTGCAGTTGCAGTGGTGACAAGCTGAACCAGCACACTCTGCCAGCAACATGGCCAAACGAGTTCCCTTGGGGGCTGAGCCACTGGGGTGAGTCTTGAGAGCCTGCAGGGACCTTGGGCTCTTTCATGCCATTACRTGGTTAAGGTTTCTGTCTCTATGGCAGAGGGGCCTCTCAATTTCCTTTTCCAACAAATGCGATGTCATGACTCCGTGTGTGTTTCTGAGGTGGTTGTCCTCTCACAGGGAGGGCATAATTCTGATGTTACTCTGTTATGGGATGCCCAGAAAGGGCAATGGTCTTTCTAGCAGGACTCCGCTGAGTGTAGGGCCCTGCTAAAGACCGTACTTACCCTGGGTGCTGTCTATCACCAGAACCTTGGACCTCACAAGACTGCAAATCAAGCTGACCAACTTCACCTGGTACACAGAAAACAGAAATAGCACTGCCGTGCGATGTCTGGGRTCTGGGTGCCACAGCAAGGGAGGTGTGAGGCAGGACTGGCTTTAAAAGGTGGTGGAACAGACTGATGTGCAGTGCATGGGACCTGACAGGGCCAGCCAGTGTATTTCATAATATTCAGAGAGAGAAGATTATAAATGAATGAAATAGTTCTTTTTCAAGTCCTCAGACATCTTTAGATGATATTACTTGTTCCTCAGAGTCTTCCCTCCACCTAGTGTTTAAAGACTGTTGTAGGTTACTTCACATTTTTTGTCTGTTTTTTTTCAATCTCAGAAAAAAATTCAGAAAGTGTGAGAGGAAGGACTTCCCTGAATCCTGCCTAGAACATGTTCATTTGAGGCTCTTTAAAGTGGGATGTAAATGTATTCATGCTGAACATCTTGTTTATGAAAGACACTTGATGGACTGATCTTAGAAAGGCAGATCTGCACAATACCCACGGCAGAGGTGCACCTCCGAGTGCTGTAGCGTAGGGTCCCCATGTCAGGCTTTTAATCTCACCTGCACCTGAAAGGGAAGGTTGTCCTTTGAGGTAAGACTTCATTCATTGTCTATGCCCATTAAAGTCCTTTCTCTCTGTGGAAGAATTTGCCAGTTTATCTGAAACGTTGTGGTGTTTGAATTGTCAAATATCGTGGTGCTAGCTGGAGCTGTACTGATTTCACTATTTCATTTTACATAGGCCATTACACAGCCAGGATGTTGTTTTTGCCACAGAGGGTTTAAATGGGATACCAGCAAAGATAAAAAGCTTTTGATCCTAGCCTTTCTCTTTTAAATGTACATTTTTCTAGCCATGGTTTCTCAAACCACACACAGGGGCTAGGTTTTGCATTAATTTGCTTAAATTGATGAATTTAAACCAGGAATTGAAAATGGGAGTTTTCTAAAGTAAACAGTGAAACAAAGGGAATTATTTACATCTGGAYTTTTTTAGAAAGCATTCTGAAATAGTTTGGGTCTACATTTCAGAATTTCTCAGTTTCTCTTCAGCAGGGGAACACAAATCTTTTTTATTTTAAACAGCCTTCAAATTCTGAGATGGGGATGCCTTGATAATGGCCTCCTGGATTCAGTTCTACACAGTGGATGCTGAATATCCAGTTGTAGAGATAAGGTAGAAATTTTGGGGTTGAAAATGTTGAATTTCAAGTGTATTGTTTAATTGCCAGTAAAAAGCATAGTAGTACAGAGGTTTTGGTGTGGATCCTGCCAGGATTGGAGGTTTGATTGACACAAGTTTAGCTATATACATTATATATTCTGTTGCAGAAATACAGATTTTAACAGCTTATAGCTGAAGGGTGGTATTAATCTGCCATCGTCTTCTAAAAAGACAGTTTTGTACAAAAGCAGTGTCATATCTCTGTACTGCTTTGTGCTGTTGGAAGAATGTTTGCCTATGCAGCAGCATCTTTTTGCTGAAAAAGCAGCGAAAGCAGTAATAGTGATGTTATAATACCAGTTTTTAACAAAAAAGAAATACGTTTATCCAGAGGTGTCTSTTGTGTCCAGAATAGATCTCTACTTTCCCATCCTTCTTCTAACTTCTTTAAATTTCACATACTGGAATTTAACTCTTAAACTTTGTCAGTTCAGTCATCTTCCTCATCATCACCATGGAGAACTTTTACATCACCTTTTGGAGTTTGTCTGTACCTCTCCATCACCTGCTAGAAGCAGAGGTGCTGAACACAGTGTCTTTGCCCTCTGGAGAGCAGAGCGTGCTGCCGCTGTGGCCTTCCTGGCTTGAAGATGAGATCTGCAGAACAAAACGCAGGAATCGGAACGAGGGTGGTTTTGTGGAAGAGGTGCTGAGCGGTTCTTTGGACCTGTGGAGTGTATCTGGTGACTGAATCTCTGGAAGCATCCGGAGCCATCAGAGCGTTTGAGGCAGAGAAGCAGGGGATCTCTCCAGCAGAGAGGTGCAGGGCTTGGGTGGAAGCTACTGTTCTTCACAGCATTAGTTACTTGTCGTCAGTTTGGTGGCACAGTGCAGGAAGTTTCTCAAATCTATTGCCTTATGTTTTCGAATTTTTGTATGTTGTATTTATACATATGTCAAAGAACTTTATTACAATACTGTGTTTCTACAGATAGCTATATTTGACATTTATGTTTTCCTCCATCATAAAGGCTAATAGTGATTTTTTGGCATGGTTCTCACAAAGGACCAAAAGCCACAGTTAACTGTGTTAACTCACAGTTAACACTGGATGACATAGCGGAAAGAAAGAGCRCATGTGTGGAACATACATATGTGGTGGAGTGTGTGAAGGCAGAGAAACAGGCAGGCATGGGGAAAAAAGACGTTTGAGAGAGGCTGAACAGAGATGAGAAAAAAAGAGCCAATGAAAAAATGATAAAAAAGCAAAAGAATAAGTTACCAGCAAGAAAATATAAAAATGGAAGGCTGCAGAGGGTAGCAGAATTCGAAGATGAAGGGAAAAAGGCAAGAAATAACATAGACCCTGACGCAGGGGAGATTTAAAACTAAAATCAGGTTCCCTGGCAAACTGATGTGGATCTGATGGCTAATGTACTCGATTTAGAAGAAGATAAAAGTTCAACAGAAGAGTAGAGACAGGGAGAAAGCGGGTTAAGGAGCAGGCAGAGGAGTAAACTACATTTCGTTGAGGAGAATTACTATTTTTGTCTGCTTGTTTTTTTGTTTGTCACTCTTCTGTCGCCATATTCTCTTTGCATAGGCTCATACACTTACAAAAATAGCTTTCATCACATTCAGTGCTTGCAAATTCAGAGCACAACATTATGTCTTATATTCCRTATTTTCTTTCTTTAAGGAATAACTGAGATAACTATGTGATGTCTGACAGCAAATACGGGCAGTTTCATGAACATTGCTGTACTACTTCTGACACTGACATTTTCCTATTACATGCATATAATACTATAAATTAGTWTGTAACCAAAATGGTAATGCTGTTAGTAAACCTTACTTTGGTACCAGGCTAAACAAGCTGAAATATGAAMGACTCAGCTGCTCCTGAGAGGAAAAAAGAGCACAAGGCTAACAACGATTACCAGTGAAAGCGTAACATCCTCAGCACTTTACAGCACTGAAATGGAGGGATAAAATTAAGCCTTAAGTATCTTTGTAGTTCTAACACATCGTTAGAACATTAGACTTGTATGAGAATCATAGCACAGCTATGCACCACAACTAGCAGGGCTCAAATACAGAAACTGTCCTCTTCTTTCCTCTCTCCTCCATTAAATCAATAGACCCAACTTCTCTCTGTAAATTCAGCCAGWCAGTCTTAAAATCAACCACCACCCTATTGATAGGTTGTATAAAGACTGCAGAGCGGTTTACTCAGCCAGTAAACTGCTGCCTTCAGCCTTAGCTCCAAGCGGTAGAGGAGCTCTGCAGAGATCTGGGAGGCAATTAAAATGGGTAAGTCCAATGGTCCAGCTCTGCAGCTGCTGCAGGAGCATCCCAGCACAGCATGGTGTGAGGCATTTGCTATAAATGGGAGTTTTATTTGTCAGCCAACTTCTGTATTCCACCCCCTTTTTAAAAAATCACAATTCAGTATTTACAACCATTTTTGATAAGACAGTCTGTCAAAATGCCTCTTTGTCTGTATCTGTCATGCAGTAATTTGACCATTGGCAAGCATGAGATTAAGCACAGAGTGATGTTGTGTAACCTTCTGTCCACTCCATTACAACAAAGCTCAATGAAAATACCCTGTCAAAAACGATTATTTCTTATCTATGTTGTAGGATTATTTTCAAGTGATAGTTAGTGAGCTCATTAATTTTTCTAGGAGTAGCAAGGCAAAATAATTGAAATAGCTATTTCATTTCAGACAAACATGATCAAGAAGTATCTTGATAGCATTCCAAGCTGTTGCTGAGTCATTTGGTGTTTCTCAGCTTGCTATATTTTGATGTCTGAGAGCAGAACCATAAATCTATTTTTGCAGCAGATCAGCATTCCTGAATTCCTCATTTTAACGGCTTAATATCTCTTGTTGAAGAACAGTGGATCATGAGCAAGATGGAATGGATGTCAGATAGCACTGAATGACCCAGGGAAAAAAAATGTGGCAGATAAATACACCTGCTAGCTGTCCAAGGCATTTAGTTATTTTGTGTGGCTAATCTTTTTCTTCACAGAATACTTCTATTCCCTCATTGGTACAATGTTAGCGTAATTGAGGATTGTAAGTTGGGGATGTGCTGGTCAAATTTAGATTTCAGTGTCAAGGAAATGGAAGCTGCTCTTAAAAGTGCGTGAGCCTGGGGCTAGAAGCAGCACAAGACAAAGCAGTTCTCTGCTGGTGGGTCAGTGCAGAATTGGAAAATGGTGGGTATTGCATATTCCATACTGGCAGCGTTCTGCAGTTTGTCTACTCAGTCCTGACAACCAAATGATATGCCTACCAGAATCAAAGAACTGGTAGGGGCCTTGAAAGGTAATTCAGGCTGCCATCTAGCCCCCGGACAGGTGTGCCTGTGCCTGTGTCATCCCTGACGGCCTCTCTCTAACCTGCTCTTCATACCCTGCCAGTGACGGAGGATCTGCAGTCTGCCTTGGCTGTCTGAGACAGGCTGTCTGTTTTGTTAGCTTCCCTATTAGAAGTCTAGCCTAATGACTAATCTGAATCTTGCTGTAATTTAAGCCTGATATTCCTTGTCCTGTCCATTGAGAAATAGTGAGAAATTCTGTTCCTCTTTACAGAAGCTCTTAATATATTTCAAGACTGTTGTAATTTCTACCCTTAATCTTTTCTAAACAAACAATCCTAATCCTTCCAATCTTCCCATGCGTRTCATGTTTTCTCCACCTCTAGTCGTTCCCATCGCACTCCGCCAGACTCCCTCCAGCCTTTTCTAAAGAGTGCCAGAAGTTGGACGCATGGTTCTGGCACAGGCCTTTCTAATTGAGCAGAGAGATAACTYTGTGTTTCTTCCAGGTCTTGTTTCTATTTAAACAGCTCAGTAAGGTGTTTGTATCTCACACCAGCATGACACTGACTCACATCCAGCTCATGATCTGCTATTATCCAGCAGTCTTTTAATGGGCTGCCRCTACATGGGCAGGTATTTATTAGGAAAGGCCTCTGAACAAGTGTAGTAGGTAGGGGTCATGTAAAGCCAGGGAATCATTGAACCGCAGAAGCTGTGCTGTAATACCCAAAATGAGAAGCTTCTTCAACTGGAGGAGCTTTGTTTCATTAATGCCAATTAGGGAATCTCCTTTCCTTTGTTCCCTGAATAAAACTGGGAATATGTTATTGTACCTTGTAACACCAGATGTGCCATTATGTATTCAGGGGACGTCTGTGAAGTGATAGGGTTCCTTTGTGGAAGTATAGTTGGAACAATATATTTGAGAGGACCATATTAAGTCAATTATTTTGTCCACATTAGAAATCAAGGAATAAGTGAAATCTGAAGAAGTGTCTGGAGGTTAAACTTGGTCTGCTCTTGTGATATACTTTTGTTGCTAATGTAAAGAAAAGGCTCAGTGTTGTCTCTCTCCCTAGTTCTGTCATCTTCAGTGAGGGCCATGTCATATATTCTTGGATTCACCAGCAGCATGAGTCAATGGAAATCTCTCCTTTTATTTTTTTACAAGTTTCTTATAGCTTAATCCAACATCACCAGATGTGTTTTTTTGGCTTACTGGAACTGTCCTAACAAAAGCAAAGATTGTCTTCTAGTAAAGTAATACTACAGGCAGGGGTTGGAAGCGTTACCCATGCCATAGATGTTCATAGGACTTTGAGCATGCCATTTTCCCTAAGGTTCTTCATCGGTTTGTAAAGCTAACTCCTGATCTCTAGATATTTTCTACTTGCCATCTGTGAAATGGCTAATGTTATACTGAATTGTTTYAGTTTTTTAAGGCTAAGCCAGTGATTAATTAGTCAAAATTACAATTATAATAGCAGTGGACCCCAAGATACACATTCCACATGTAGCTGTTTAAATTTGATCAGACATAAGTTGGTCAAATATGAACTCAGGGAAGATTCTTAGTAGTAGAACAGCAGAACAGATTTCTTCAGGCTCTTTAAATAAATATTGGTTTGTTTGTTCTTGGTCTTGCAGAGCTGAATCCATCATGAGCTTTCTTATGCCAGGCTGCCGTTTTCGTACATACACAGTTTTTATTATGCCAGCAAAAGTACCTGGGAATAATGCTTATACAACTGCTACATATCCAGAAGACAAAATGTAGACAGAGTTGTAGTAGGAATGCATTTGTCTGATTTTGATTTTGTTCTCTAAGCACTGTGGGACTGCTAGCTTATTTTGGTAAAACAAATATTGTGAGGAATATTTTTAAAAAACTACACAGGTAAGCTGTGTGTCAGCTGAGTTTGACTTGTGAGTCAAACTCAGAGCTGAATCTAAAGATCTCTAGAGGARTAAAATCCACACCATCTGGCTGAACAGTGTATCGACATACTCACATTTGGATTTCACTCAGTCGTAGAGACATAGAATGGCCAAGGCTGGAAGGCACCTCTGGAGATCTTCTGGTCCAGGCCACTGCTCAGAGCAGGGTTGGCAAGAGCAGGTTGCTCAGGGCCATATCCACTTGGTTCCCACTCCACGACCTCCCTGGGCAGCCTGTTCCCGTGTTTGGCCACCCTCACATAAAAAAGCATTCTCTTTATATTTAAGTATAATTTTCTGTCACTGGGCACTGCTGAGAAGAGCCTGGCTCCATCTTCTCTACTCCTTCCCATCAGRTATTTATACACGTTGATAAAATCTCCCCTGAGCCTTCTCGTCTCCAGGCTGAACACTCCCTAATTAGTACATGGAAAACACCCATGGAGAGCCAGAGAAATTAAATGTGACTCCCATAAATTGCAGTCATTCCTGCTCTGTTTGCCTGTTTCCCCAAAAGCAGGCTCACAATGCTATTCCACTTCCTCTGACTTCCCCTAGTACCTTGGATGGGCAAARGCTTGCAGTTTTTTCCCCTGCAGTTGCAAGCAGGGAAGAGCCTGAAGTCCAGAAGGGTCAAAAGGAGCCATTCAGCACGACACTCTGCCACAGAGCCTTGAACACCAGTTGCATCCCTCCTTGTCAATCTTTATCAAGAAAGGGCAAAATCTCCCCCCAGTAGCAAAGTATTAAGGTTGACAAAATTATTCCTGGTTCTTGCAGGTAATTGGGAGAGTTATGGATCTGAAGAGCTTTACTGTAAAGACTTTTTTAAAAAAAMCAAAACAATCTTAGARCGTACTGCRGCCCAGGGGCTTCTTCAGTGCCTTGCACCCCTGCAGCACTGAACATCTGTTAGTGAAAATGTCTGGATGATCATAAGAGATGGACCATGCCCCACACTAAAAGGAAGACAAGAAATACTCTAAAAGTACCTGTCCCCCTGAGCTATGGAAAGATTATTTCCTAAGCCCCCGTATTAATCAARCACCTCAGATTGCTGTTTGCCACTGGCAGTGGGGAGTTCCCTGACCCACATTATGTGTGAGGAGCCAAGGATGCATCAGGGGAAGAAGGCAAAACCTTTTTCTGAAAGCTGGGTTATAGGCAGGGGTGATAAAATATTCTTCCCRGTGTCTGCAGATAGCCAGGACACCCCTCAAGCACAGGGGCTGTGAGGGAGGTTCTTTTCTGTTGTTTTTTTATGGGATCTTTTTCAGATTTTGCAAGACAGACATCAGAGAACTTCCATGTCCTTCTSCGCTCTTGAAGCTGCTTTACTCCAACGACATCAGAATATTAAGCACACAGAATACGTAGGAAAGATATCTGGCAAAGAATTTTAAATACATGTAGTTTGACATATCAAGCATGACTTGGAAAACACATTTTGTCATCTGTAGGTCCCGAAATAGCTGGCCAGGCCCTCCTGTCTCACTTTGCACAGCTCCTCCTGTAGGGCCACAGAGAGTAGTCGTGTAAAATGACAAATCCAGCAAAAGAGAAGCATGGCATTGAGTGCTCCCAGGGCAGTGACAACACAATGTAATCTGTAGCATGTGGTAATAGTAATTCCCATTAGTTAATTAAACAGCACTTTGAGATCTTCAGATGCAAGGTAATGGCTAAGTGCAGTSAATGTTTGTTTATTATTGGTGGTGGTGGTGGCATGATTTGTCTCATGGCTCTTACTCCTCTTCCTCCTTTCTGTGTGAGGTTTGAACTCTTTTTAGAGTAGTCTGAACTGCGCCTTCTGGCACAGCAGTCTCTTTTTCCCAAAGCATGCTTGGTTTATACACAGTCACAACTGAGAATAAGTTGCACAAAGGGAAGATTGTTAACACTTTCCTAATTTTATTATAGTAGCAAATGGCAATCTTTTAACCAGAAGAAAAGTACGGATGGTGATCCCATTACCTACCAAATAAGCCACATTTTAAAGAGCACAGTATCCCACACTTCCTCAAATTAATCCCATGACTCTTACTCTGCCCTTGAAATGTGGCAGTATGGAATTCTAAGTGACTGTCTGTATCTGAAGTATGACTTGAATTGTATTTGGAGTTGTGGGCATATTTCCAGGCAATGCTAATGGCACTGTATGCCACTGGAAACTCTGTTACTGTCTTTTGCTTCAGAACTGTCTGTCGATGTGCCTGGGAGGAACCAGGAGCCACATACSGATATTCAGGATTTTTGCTACATCAGACTGCCACCACAGTCTAAGAGTAGGGTAAAATTTAGATGACTCAGAGGACTTGATCACCTTYATCTGGTTTTCCTGCATTATGTTGTCAGCATTCTTCTTGTAGCTTAAGTTGATATTTCATTCAGTGGCTTATTGGCATGGCACAAATTGCAGATCATCACGCAAAGTAAAAGTGGCATGATGCCAGCATGGAGTTCTCTAGAATTACCTTTGTTTGAAAGCAATGCTGGTGCTACTTTAAAGTGACTATTTTATGCTTGTTAGCTTGTGAATGATGCTGTTTTGTCAGTTACCTCATTTAACTAATTTCGCGGATAGCCACATTGTTCCTCAGCAGCAAATATTTAGAGATACTTCTATATGTCACATGCCTCATAAACGTCTGCATAATAGAATGATACATACAAAGCAGCATGACTTAGAAGAATAAAGAAGTCTTGCGAGACAAACAAGATCACTTGTTGTAAATAACAGAATTATAAAATTAGTGGCTGATGAAAGAGCAGTAGCCAATACCCTGTTTACATTTGAATAGGGCTTTTGATGCAGTGTCAAAGATAATCTTCCTTGAAAACTTAATTCATGCTGGCTTGGACGGGGACATTGTGGATTTGGAATTGGCTGAAAGACCGCAAGCAAAGCTAATCGTAACTACTAATAAAGGACTGATGTAGGAACCAGCCTTATTTATTATCTTCATTAATGATCCAGAAGAGGCAGCTCACTGGATAAGAATTGCTTTGGCTTTTAAACTGAGACAAGTGCCAAATACCATATACAGCAGAGGGAAAGTGTGAAAACAGCTCAAGAGATTAAAAAATGAGCTAAAATAAGTTTTATTTTTAGCAGTACAAGCACATGTATCTGGGGAGAATTATCTATAATATTTATCCTCTACGCTAGAAAGAAACCGAGATTCAAGTAAGCTGAACATGATAGGGCCTGAGTTACTCGTGTACTTGTACTCAGTTCACGTGAGTGTTACCATATTGTCTGCACGTGTGCTGCATCATCGCTTGTACACCTGGGTGTCACATGATAGCGCATCAGAGTTCTATGCTTACTTTAATGTAAGTTAACGTTACRTTTCTTTGCATTTATTCTGCATGGGAATGAAGAACTAGTATAAATGAAAAGTCATAATCAGTCCTGACAGAGGTTAACGCAACATGGCATCCAGAAGGTCAGTGAAATTTTGGACTGCCTACRCAGCTGTACCACCCAACAGAGATATTATGGATTCACTCTCTATGRTTCTTCAGGCCCTTCCATTGCCTAAAACCCACTCTGGATGCCAAGACCCGAAAGATTTGTAGTCAAGACTTTCCCCTGCTGGTGACTGAGGTTGGATATACATAAATGTCCAAGGCACCTAGTTTACGCCCTTGAAGTCTTCTGGGCATCTTTTGATATGCAAATCCTGAGAGTGCTGCATTGTGGGGCACATAAGCCACGCCRAAATTCATAAGCCAACGGCTGCATCGCTCAGCATCCATGGAGCACTGGTACAGATTTATAGTGCTCTCTTTTCTCCATGGTGTTTATGCAACTCCTTCCAGTTGCCTTCCCACAGTAGTAGMAGTTTGCACTCCATCTCACCTGCTGTAACTCATCTCTGCCTTCTCCAAAGGAGGCTGTAAAGCTGCAGCTGGGGAGCACGTCCCACCTAGCTCCTCTCCCTGTGGCAGTCTCTCCCAGTTTGCTGGAGGTGGTCTTCTCACAGAGCCCCAGGCAGGGTCTGGCCTGCCGTGGAGTAAAAGCGAACTAAGCATCATGTCTTTTCCCACTAGCAAGGGCAGAAWGTGTTCACCTCTTATCACCCTTACAGGTTTTAAGACCAAATTGGGCTCTGAGCAAATTACAGTCGAAGTGGGGGTCAGTCTCGTCCTTTTTATATGCACTAATCTTGAGATTTTCATCACTAACCTGGTAATTCAAATTCACATCCCTTCTTTTTCTGACAYAGTGCAAGAATTTAAGCTGATGCCTCTAAGCCAAGTGTGCTGATGGCTAGAGCCAGTCTCTCTTATTGCAGTTCTGATTGAAATTACTTGTATAAAATACTCAGATGTTCTTCAGAGCAGGGCCTGCAGGGAAGTGCCCCAGACTCCAGGCTCCAAAGTCACTCTGTTTCTTTGTCACCCGAAGTGTAAGCATGGAAAGAAACTGTTCCTGCAGGGCAGAGACACACTAATTGCAGAATAGCTTTGAGTTACAGTTTTCAAACTGTGTTACATAAAGCACAACATGGACATTGTCCAAACAGTTGAATGCTTCCACTTGCTTGCAGTGAGGGGCACAGTAGTATACAAACAAATCTTTCTTCTTCAGGATTTGTTTCCAGTGCTCCATCTGGTTTAATATCTTGTACCAGTACTAGATGACTCAGAATGTCTGTGGAAGGTAATTTTGAAATGTGTTGTCTGTAACATGCCTAACCTGCATTTTTTAAGGACTGGCTTTATGCTGTGAAGCACAAGGGTTTACCTTTATTCCAGAACTGTTGGGCTGAGTTCTGGGAGTTGATTGTATGACTTGGCTGTGCAACATCTGTCAGGAATAAATGTTCGTACATTGTAATATTTGGTGAGTTGAAAGCTGATAAAATATTTATTTAAACAACACAGGCTCTGAAGAATTGTAATTTAATTCAACTGGACTGGTGGGGCACTTCTGGCAGTTAACCCAAAATCTTTCTAAAAAATTCTCATCTTAATTGTAGAGAGGTTCAGTTGGTTTGTTAAAATTTCACAGTGCGAGTGTGCTCAGATAAATWTTGCAGAAATAAATTCCCTGGCTTACTTGAGTATTGGGTAAGCAGAGAGATATTTTGTCTTTAAACTTGCTGCTTTTCACAAGCTATCATTTTGTTCTTATATTACAAGATAAAATAACTTTTTGTGTTCTTTATCACATWAATTACCTCCTGTCCAGAAAATAAATGTTGCAGTCTTTTCAGCTTCACTTCTTAGGAGAATCTCTTACTTGTCTCTAAAATATCTGTTTCTGCTTGATTTTTTTATTTTATTTTATTTTGATAATGGGAGAACAGACCTGGAGAAATATCAAAAGAAAGAACAAAGCAATGGCTGCAAAAGTAGCTTTTTAATAACCATGTCAGTATTATTCTTATGCATCCTAACACTTCTTTTTYGCTTTCTACAGTGCTGCAATACACTAAGCAGAGATTTTCACTGAGCTGTTCACAGCACTATGCAAATTGTCACATACAGTTTAGGTTCTTCTCTTCCATGAGTGTAAGATTTTGAGAAGGTCAAGGACTCCTCTAAGGTACTGAACTGTTACGACTGTGCACGTATTATACAGCTACTATCAGGGCATTCCATGCATCCCTATGTAGCATCTTGGTGCGTAAAACCAAGTTTTTATTGGTTGTAAATGGGAAGAAAAAAACAAAACATTGAAAGCATTGCAATTGGGAGCCTCTAACTGGCAGCAACTGTGTTCTCCTTCTTGAACCTTAATTTGAAGCAGATGAAGAAAATTATATKATTGAAGCAGATGAAGAAAATTATATTATTTTTATTTTCTCTTCTTCTGGAGTTCACCTCTGCAAGTTTAGCACAGTAACAAGCTATAAAGTCTTCTGTGGATAGTTTTCCAAATGCTACTTTCTGTGGCAGAATTCATTAGCAATCAGTACGATTGGTTCTGAGTTGGAAATGAARTAGTTGTGTTTGGGTTTGGGTAGAAGAGCACAAAATGGATGCTCTGCCTTGGCCTCTCCTCTCAGCCACTCTCCTTCCCCATAATTTTTTTTTGGTTCTGACACTTTTGCCATGAGGCTTTGAGGAGGCATATCTGTTTTCTTATTTAGTTCCCTAAGCCTGTGAATGAAGTATGATCACTTGTATAGAGGGAAGAGGTCTGAACACTGGGAAAACAAGCCTAAAGGCATTGGAGGTAGACTGGGAATTGTTGCATGAGGAAGATAAGAGGACTGGATGATGATGAAAGGTGAGGAATTCRGTATCTTTAACATGAAGAGGGAAAAAGCATAAGGCTGCTTAATAATRTATAGAATGAAGTCTCTGTCTTCCTCTGTTTCGAATGTATCTGGCATATTTTGTGAGTTGCAGCCATATGAACAATGCTAAACAAAACTCTAGGAAGCCAAAAAAGGAGKAACAAATAAGTTATGATACCCAGCAACCCGCTTCATATGTATAAGTAAATGGATGTGCAATTGATAAAAGTGATAAAATGTTTTYGACAGGTGTACAGGCCCAAACCTGTAGTCCTTACAGAAGAAAATTCYGCCTGGAAAACAGTGAAAATTTGACCTGTGTCCTACAATCACAGCTGCATCTGTGAACCATGACCTAGCATAACAGCTGGAAAGGCAAATGAATTCCTGTTAAACTGAATATTGAGCGAGATCAGATAGTTCTGTCCAGTACATTTTGATGCTGGGTGTATAAACTGCAATYTTTCATTTTATTGCCAGGTTTTTAGTTCCTCAAACAAGGTATTTGCAGTAGCAAAGCTTTACAGCAAGAGTGTAAAGCTCTGCCTCAACACAAAATTTAAACCATTATTTGGAATTCTGGCTGCAGGGGAGCGGTGACTCATACCTCGACTGAAATTTTTAATCCTCTTTCAGTTAGATATGGAAGACCATATATTGCTCAGCTCATCACAGGAAACAATCTCCTTGAGAATATTTGTTGACATGAAGCAAAATTCTTCTAGGAGTTCCAGGGAGAACTACTGCTTATAAATGCAGCTTTATTCAATAGAGGCATAGAGTGTCCACAGCCTTGAATTGAAGAAAAAATTATGAACAAACCCTGAATATTTTTATTGCGTGTAAGTCGTGCACTCCACATTGGTGTAGAGCAATGAACTAGCATGCATCTGCTAGTCGCTTCCTTGCAAACTGACTAAAATGAGAGTAGGATCAATCCTTGAAGAGTTAGATGTTTGCCCAGCTCTGTCTATTAGGTTTCTCTGCTCAGCTTCTGCAAACAAGGTCAGCATTTTACTCTGTCAAGTAAGCCATATTCCTGTAGTCGCAATCTTTAAAGGCTACTACCTCAGGCAAAATTATTATCGGTCTCGACAGACTGTGAGCCAGCCCCATGGTRTTATTGGCAAGACATGGAATAACAAGAATTTACAAGAATAATTACATGGCATAGAAACCCTAGTTTATCRACCTGGTTACTAAGTGAATTATTGGACTCCATTCCTGGGGGTCATGAAATTACTCCATTTTTATATCTATGTTAGATATTACGCCAACTGGTAAAACTTCCAGCATTTCTTACAGAATAATTGCCAGGAGTAACATCCCCCAMGTCAAGACCCATTCAGGTCAATGAGGACTTTGATATTAAAAGTCATATGAATGATCTAATAGGTGAAATGACTTTGACAAATTGAAAAAAATACTGCATGATTCCTTTTCCATCACTCTGAGTGATTAAGATGACGGTATTACTTAAGATGAATTGAGCTATGAACATCCTTAGAGATATTGTCAAGGAACTAGCAATCAATCTTTTTCTGTCCCCATCTTATACTTTTTATTTATTGTATTACGTAGTTGCTTTCAGTGTAATCTTTTAGTTTTATTCATCTTTTTTGGTGATCTCACAYGAACAACATAATTACTGTTGTTGAAACGAGTGAAGCTTTAACGTTATATAAAATTGCAGCATGAAAATGGTACTTATGGTAAGCTGGAAATTGATAAAAAGTTGTGTGACCATACAGGTTCTGTGCAGTAATTTGGTCAGAGAGATGCCTCAGCGAAGGGTGTAACAGAAGGATATTTAATCATCCAAATATGCTATATGCAAACTGCTGACTTTTTTCTCCAGGCCAATACCACACCGAATTTGGATGCAGCCCATTCTCTTCAGACACAGCTAGTTAACATAGCCTACGGGGCCCAGGAGCTCTTCCAGTCTTTTATCTCTCTCTCTCTTTACCCCCTTCCTTTCTCTCCCAGGGCCAGTTACACCAACCCGTCTCTGTTCTGTGGCACCTTTTGCAATGTAGCACCCCGCTGGCCCTTCCCAGCCCAGACGAGGAATACGAGAGCTAGCCAGCCACCGAGCACATGGCCTCTGCCAGGAGAGAGYACTACAGCAGTAAGGCCTTGTTAAGTTGGCTGTATGAAGTGATACACAGTGCTCTTGTCCCTTTGTCTTAACCAAACATGAGCTTGAAGGAACTTTACAGGTATTAATCAGTTTCCCATAGTTTCTCAGAGCTTAAATTTTGGAGATGAACCAGAGATGTCCTCGTTTCCTCTCACCCCTTGCAACAGTGCTTTCCAGTGCCTGATTTCACTTCTATATTTAGTGGCACCTTCAAAATTAACTATGTCTTCATGAACTTGGCAGCAGTACAATCCATAATCTTTAGAGGTCCGAGCATGAACATTTCTCTTTGCACATTTACATTCCTCAGAAGTAAACACATTACATTTTATTAGATCAGTGCCCTGTCAGATGCTGAGTGCTCTCCTTTCCAGATGAAGTAAAGGAATGAAGGAAGTGTCCAGTTCTTTCTGGAGACCTTCAGGACATCTTAAAATATGGCTTATCAACTTACTTTGGTTTCTAGGTACAGCTGCCATTTTCATTTGTAGAACTCTAAGCCTAGGTCAGCTTCCCTGTGAAAAATATTAGCTTTTGCTGACTGACTCGAGATCAAGTTCTGCCCATCTCATGTTGACCTGCAGATGTGTACAAACACTAACAAATTCATTCTTCCAAGGAGCGTTCTGCCTAAGTTACTCATAGCAAATGGTGGTGCCCAATTAAATTTGACTTGCATAATTTCTGAGTTCAAACTAAAGGCACTGCCATGGTTACTGTAATGTTTGGGGAGGCTCTCTCATCCATGTTACAAAGTTTTTATCTTTTGCAAAGACTGTTTTATGAATCCTGTTTAGTGCTGCTCTGGAGCTGGACAAATGGATGGTACTTCTTCTGCCTCTGCTAGGTTCCATGCATCAACCAGTTCAAGCACTGTGGCAGCTTTGCTACAAGAAATATCTTGTGAAATATCTGTGAAACAGATGAAGACATGGATTCACTTCCAATGAACCAGCAGACCTGCTGTTAAGGGGGAGTAAGCTGATCCAAAATACACGGGCAGAGCAGATGTTCCTTGCTTACTAGTATAAAAAATGGGATGGGATCCTGGGGCAGCACAGCTACGACATACTGGGCTGCCTGTTACTCAAACCAGAGTGCAAGGTGCCCAGCTTGGAGGATGTTTATCATCATAACGCAGAATTGTCAGGGACACATATCTAGAGTGCAGAAGGATAGATCTCCCATTAGGAAATGACAGCTCTGCGCTGCAGTTTTGGCATAAGCTAACTACAGGACTTGTGTACTGATGTACTTTCTGGCTGAGACTAAACAGAGTCAAAGGATTTCCCATGGATGAAGAGGTTTTTACATGAATAATCTTCCTCCTACCTGTGCGGGGAGCATAGATGGAAGGAAAGCAGCATCCATGCAGCACTAATCTCTGACTCATTTGCAGCTGTCATAAACTGCTCCCGTGTCTGGTGGAGGAGCGGTTGACACACAGGAGCTCCAAACAAGGATTTGAATGGTAGAAAGGTGATGACTGATACATCCATTTTGGCCAGTTCCCAGGGTCTGTGCCCCTAGAATGGCTCAGCCATGTGTTATGAGGTTGGTGAATAATAATAAAAAAGGGAAAAGAAGAATTTTACTGGTTGTTGAAAAAAGTTGGGATAGAATTCTGTAATGTAGAAAAAAGCCTCTCCAGGCAGGACCGGGTTGATTTCTCAGTTAATTTGCAAATCTTATAGTTTTACTGTTTTTAAACATGCTTTTCAATTCATGCTCTTGAATTTGGGTGCAATTCTAGGGAAAGATGCTTGAAATTAAATTGTTGGCTCTCTGTGGTAACTCTAACCCTCTACTAGGCAGACGAGAACATGCAGCTGGGGTGCAGACAGCTGCCGTTTGAAAGCCGTAACACAGGAGTGCATCCCRGGGTACCTCACTTCTTCCGTGACGGGACTTCTCCTCTTCAGCAATTCCCTGCTGTCTTTGCTGTTGACCAGCCACCTTTGGCTGAACTCAGTAGGCAGACTGATACCTCCTCAGTCATGTTGGCTATCTGAACTGCTCTGCTCTTAGATCTGTTCCTYGACATCCTTCCTGCTTCAGTTCTCCAGCAGCAGAGAGCAGGGGGGTTCTGCTTCCCTACTTTCTTCAAGTAAAGAGGGTGACCTCTTGTTTCCTTCCCAAGACCTAGGAGAGCCACTATATTAGAACTAGATAGCTGTATCCAGCCAGACCCTGGTGCAGCTGCAGGAGAGATGTTGGGGCCTGTCATTAACGGGGGGGGAGGTAGATAGGAAAGAGGAACAGGGTAACAGTTGTGCACCATTCTTTTCTTCATTTTCATTTGCAGCCGTGTCTGAAATTTTCCCCTTCTGAAGGACAGGTTCAACAGCAGAATTTGATGGATTTAGTGCTACACAGTCCTGGCAAGTGAGACCTGTGGAAATCTTGTACTCTGTTAGCAATAACAAAAGTGCTGTATTGTCTTCTTTACCAGTAATCTGATTCATCAGGAATAAATGCAACCTTCAGTTTCTGATTGGGCTCATGATTAGTGACCCACAAAACAGGACAGGACTGACATTGCTGTTTCCATGCTGCTGAGGTAAAGAGCAAGCCTCAGAAAAACCCAAATTTACATGTTAAAAAGAAGCAATACCAGTGGGATCTATAGTGGTCTGTTTTACTCAAGATTGCAGTCAAGTACCATTTTCCAGTGAACTGACACAATCATATTAGTAGTTATGCTGAGTCCACACACACTGTCATGTAGTTGTGTTAATATGAGAAATTTGGGAAAGTATGCTCTCTATAAAGTACTATTTGTGGTGATGTTACAGCATGAAACATACTGCATTAGCAATGGCATCAGTAGTATTTCAGGAACTAATCCGATTCCTTGAACAAAGTTCTCAGGAGATTTTAAAAAAAATATTTGGTTTTTTTTTTTTTTTTAAAAGAAGGGTGTACTGGTGTACTTGACACTGCTCATAAGGAAAGCAGACAGCTGTGCACTCGGAGCTGGGTTTCCCACTCTGCTGCAGGAGAGATATATCAGTCAAACTGCAATAACTCTAGAGGGAGGCAGACCCCTCTGTCTTTGTACCTGCTACTCCTCCATGGCTTCAGGTGTTAGCATCATCTGAAAGAAAAAAAAGAAAAACTGGCCGTGACATTGCACAGAAAGGTCCCTGAACAATCCTAGCCCCTGTCTTTGGTAGAAGAAGATCAAGCTTAAGGAGTGAACTTAAACATCATGCAGTGCAGTAAGGTATCATTAAATTACCAAGTTGGCTCCAGCATCTTTCTGCTTGAGTCAGCTGTCTTGCTGAACACAGACATGTCTATCTTTTTTTTTACAGCATTTTTGAGTATTACGACTAATTCACAAGCTCCCTCTGCTGGGCTTCTAGCATAGGAGACTAGTGGCAAAGCTCCTGTTAGGTTATTTGTAGACTGACCCATTTTTTCAGCTTATTTTTGACACTTTCTACAGCATCAGAAGAAGTGTATGATCAAATTCATGTAAATGGATTTTTAGAAGTGTGACACAGAGAGGTTTGATGTGTTAGATGCATATTCAAATTGTTGTATGTGCATAGAAGGAGGCTTTTTCCACAATAATGTAAGTATAGCTGTTACCTCTTCTGATGCATCTATAAGAAGATAATGATAATTGGCATTCAGTAATGCCTTCTGTTACTTACATACGGGAAAGAGCTCTAAGAAAATAAATACAGATGTTTTAAAAGAATTAAAAGCTTACAGTCCCCAGATGTACTCAATACAGCATGCAGTTTTATGTAGCAGTGATTTGCAAAAGGCAAATCATGAGCCAAGGTGCTTGTAGCATGCATTCAGAGGAATGATGAAGTGCTGAAAACGTTATTGTAATCAGAAGTAAAGAAGAGCTATTCCTGCTTCTTTCTGACTAATCCTTAAGGTCAAGATTTCTGTCTACAGTTTTTGAAACACATATCTAGGGCCTAGCATTGTCATAACCAATATATTATGAAATCTGTCTTAGTAGATTAAAAGAGGTTGTGAAATTATTTACTTCCAACTAAACAATCTCAGGCTGAGAAACACTGCTAACACAAAAAAGGACRATGTTCTGTGATTGCTGTAGACATAGCACTTCCTTGCTGACTTTTAAAAGGGATTTACTGAATAAAGTACCTGCCTTAAATAATTCAGAAACTTCTGGAGTGCCTTAATGGGAGAAGGCATATTGTCTGCAGTGGCACAGAGAAAAATGGAGAGACTTTAGAAACAATCACAGTGGCTTTTTTTCCTATAAGTAGGGCTCCTAGGCACAGGCAGTGGTACAAATACTAAGTACTATAGTGCTGCTTTAGCATTGTGCTTAAAGTAAAAGGTATATGGGAAYGCAGCTGTCACCAGTGTGAGTGGAACAGTTATTTATCAGCACGCAGCATCACTGGACAATGATTTAAAACAGAAAATAAAGAACTCCACCGACCAATTGATATGGAAATTGCAGGTGAAATGTGGAATGCATGTATTCCAAACTTCAGTCTAGTGAGGAGACTAAAATGAACACTTCTAATGTGATAGGATAGGTTGTAGTGTCTTTAAAAATACAAAAAGAGTTAGCTGAAATATTAAATCACCAGCAATATATCTCCTAGTGTTAGTAGCCTTTTGGCTAAGTATTGACATGATAAAGAATAAATTTTACCTACTGTGTAGCCAGCTCATATTAAATGACATTCAAGAAGTTTCTCAAAAAATGTAGCTATCTCAAGCATGAAATTTTTTCCTGGGTAGCATATTCTCATATTGGCTTTATTCTTCATCAAAGCATCTGACAGCTTTCACCAGAGGACATGATATCAATTTATCCTTTAAAAGCCTTTGGGATGATCAGTCTATTTCTTTGCCATCCCTAATTAAACATATTGCTTCAGTAATTCCCAGGGCAAGCAGGCATTGCAACTACACTGCAATGAAAATGAACTTTGTAGAACCATGGCTACAACACCTGTGGTTATGATTAATGTATTCTATGATTGTTGTTTTGGTCATAAGTTTTTAGCTGTTTTAGTAAAGATCTTGTGAGGGAGCATACAGAGACTAGCCACAGATTTTATTTCTTGGCAAGGTGAAAGAAATCTGAGGAGGTTTTAACACAGATTGGGTTGAAATAAAATGTAGCAAGCCGATGGAGATCTTAAATGTGATCTCTGATCATTCAACCTTTGGAAGGCCACTAATAATGATGGCAAGTGAGGGTCTCTGTTCCAGCCAACCATTTCCTAGAATAAGGATCAAGTACAAATCCTTCACATTTAAGTGTTTTGGAAAACAGGCAGCAGCCCTACAATGACTGTGGATTGAGGCACTTGGTAAGAGATATTTGGAGTCAGCACAAAAATTTTCTTACTTAGCTATTAGTTAGGACACATCTCCTGCCTGCCTTAAGCGTACAGGTCAGTCCGAGTGCCCAGAGAGAAGGTTGCTTTCAAGATATACAGGTTATCTTCTTTTCCATTTTCTTTGGTAATGTGGAAGTGGGTCAGGATGGGTTGATTCTATCATCCGTTCTAATCATGATTTTAAATAATCATTTTTCTTCTGGCATCATGTAGGCTTTTTTTGCATTCTGAAAAAGAGGTGATGCTCATTAGCATATTTCATTATGCCAGCCAAAAGGGTATACTATCTATACACTTAAGTAATCATAGGGCTTAAGTGTTTGACTTTTTACACTTATTTTATATTAAAAAATGGTGAACAATGCGTTTCTTGCTAGCTGATACTTCTTTATGCAGCATTGTGCAAGGCTGGATTTGGGCAGAAGTTTAAATTCATTTAAAATACGCAATCAGTATTTTAAAATAGTCACTAATTCCATTTAAAAATTGAATGTGCTGAGCATAAAAATATGCTTAGCAAAACATGGTTTGTATTGAAAGCCAGTTGATTTATTAAGTAAAGGAACTGTTACATACTGGTTTTTCTAATCAGTGTGCCTTTGCTTTCCAGAATTACAACTAGGAGACCTTATCCTTCACATTTATATTTAAAGGGTCACCTTACTCATCCTTTTACAAAGTATAGGATTTGGAGGACTAGGTCCCGAACTGCAAGACAGTAAAATGAGAGCTCTGGAGAGACGGTAGTGTGTCTCACCGTGTCTCTGATCTCGTCGTTTGCTTAGGATTTAAACCATTTCTTTAAATTCAGTGACGTTAAAACAATTCATTTAAAAATGACTGGAAATGAGTGAAGTCTCCAGATGTTAACGGCTTATTTACTTCTACAGCAGTAACATTAAAGAACACTAATCAAGATCAGAAGTAGGTTGTTCTCCAGGTTGTACAAATATCATAGTCATTTGGAGCAGCTGTAATAAAATGCCTTGTTATCAGGGAGCAAGGTAAGATAGACAAACAAGATTTTTCAGCCATTAGTTTTCAGTCAAGTTCTAAATGACATTAATTAYCCATAGCATCTTTTACATGTCAAATGAGAGAATATAGTTGATAACAGATGTTGCCTCCATACTTAATGCTAACAGTATTTTTTAAACTTGAAGAAGTAATTGTAAATCCTATGATAATACAAATTATAGCAAAACCAAGTGTGTTCAGAAACATTTTAAAGACATTATCTTGATATTCCAGTTAGTTTTAGGATTACTATTTATCTTGTCAAGGCTATTTCTACAGCCTTTTTCTTTTTTCTGCCTCATTTTGCCTTTTTTCTTTCTCAGTTCTCTTTTCATAAGTTGAAATATTTTTTTGCAAAGTACAGCTGCCATACGGGCTTTCCCCTAAAGCCAAAACACTACTTTAACTAAATTATTTTAATGACCTAGGTATTGGACAGTAATGTACAGATGTGGCTGACACAGAGGAAATTGCTGATGGTTGCAGTGAATTGCATATTGTTACAGCTGTAGTTAAAACCTGCAAAGCCGATTCCTCACTGAATACTTTAGGTCAGTAACCTGGAAAAGTTCATGTCTTGTGAAATATGTAATTTGTCAATATTATTTACTTTTGACACCACTAGGAGTAATGCATTAGTAATTTCTCAGGGCTGCATTAAAGGCAGTGTTGACCTGTTCACGATGATAAAGTTCCATAAACATAGTTCTCTCTTCGTAGAAACCTGTCTTGCACTTCATTTTTCTTAGCATTTTCTTGAAGTAAGAAGGCCTGATTCTTTTACTAAGATGTTTCTGAACCCACATATGTAGTATTGATTGTCAATAAAATTTAGTAACCTCTTCCTTACTTCCTCTTTTTTATATTGTCTGAGAAAAATCTGTCTAGCTCAGYATGTCCCAATAAAGCCTGTAACATTTACTTCTTCCGTAGGTCTGTTTTCCTTTGTCTTCTCCTAATGTCTCTTCCTCCAGTCTGGAGGCTGTTGTTCTGCAGCTTGCCTGGTGCTTGTTGTCAGCTTCCATCAGACTGATGGATCTCTGGGAAGGAAAGGCAGGAGCTCTTAGTGAGCCTCTTTTCACCTCACCCATGCAGCTAAAAATTCAACAATCACTTTCCTGAGAGGGAATGAAAGTCTGTTTTTGAGAAACATTATGTAAATGTACTGGTTTATATAAGGAACGCTTAATAAGGATGTACATTACGGCATGCTCATAAGATTAAAGGCAGTACTTTGGCTTGTGCACCAGCAAAAAAGCACAGTCCTGAAAAATGTCTAAAAAAGAAAATTATTATAATAGACTTGATGTTTGTTTTGATGTTTCTGTTTAGGTGCTGACTCCAGCACAAATAAAATCAATTTGCCTGGCCATACTAGAATCAGGAAAGCAGTATGCAGTGAAGAAGAGGAAACCGTTCCCACTCATGTATTCCTACTATGGAACGGAGTATCTTGGTGAGTAAAATACACCAGCTACTTTGAAAGTGATGCTGTGTGTAGATGCTGAGCCAGTAGACGCTTCAGAAATAAATATATAAAACCTACAGTGTGGGATTTCTCCTGACTGAGTTGGGACCATCCAACCTCCTAAAACTGCTGAGTGRGACTGAGGAGCTGGAGGGAAGGACTGATGCTGCCTAGTGCTGGGAAACACAAGAGGTGCCTGTGCTGCACCCGGGGAGCCGCAGGCAGCAACTTCATTCCCTCTTTTCCTTTCTCTCCTGGTAAATCTGCCCTTGCCAGATGGCGGCAGCCAGAGGTGTGGTGCCCACGCCTGTGTGGAGAAGATTACCAGAGACAGCTGTCAGAGGATGTTATTTCTTAGCTGCTGTTGCCCCGCAGGGACTTGCAGAGCGTTTTTTGGCCATGGCAGTGCAACTCAAGCATATGGTCAGCTCCTACCCATCACAAGCAGCTTAGTTGGAGCTCATCGGAAGCAGCGGTGAAAGGTCATTGAGCAGGTCCCTAGTGGAGTCCTCAAAGCACAATATCACACRCAGAAAGCGTGAGATTGGTTTACAGATGTTAGTGAGTTCTCTGGCAGGGAAGCAGAGGGAGAAGTCACTTGGTGGTGCTGCTCCACAGACCCTGGCAGGTACAGACAATTCTTGCACTGAAATTCAGGTTTTTGCTGACTGACACTGTCAATCAGTAACTGGGAATACCATTTATGGTCCAGTTTCAGTCTGGGTTCAACAAGGACTTCAGAATAATGGTCCAGATACAGTAGTGTGTCAAGAAGAATAACGTCTTGAGACAGTATTCAATTTAGGTTCAGTTTAACTTCACGCACTGAGTTTCAAGTCATATCAGAGTGAGAGCAGAAAAAATTCATATATATTTTTGCGCTAAGGGAAACTAGCAGCTAAAGGAACTGGAGATGACAGAGGTAGTAACAAATCATAGTGTCATGCACCTAGAAAGCTTTTATTCCAAGCACTACTGTAATATGCATAAAGAAGGTGAAAGAGCCATGCACGTGACAAGGAAATCAGTCCCAAGGGAAWGTTGCCATAAGGTGGAGGTAGGACCTAAACCTACCCTCTAATTTGACTGTTTCTATTCTTTACAGGTGCAGCACATGGGCTTTCATCAATCCTTCAGATGTTGCTTTCCTATTATGAGTACCTGCAGCCAGCAGATCAGGAGCTTGTGTGGCAGAGTGTTGATTTTCTTATGGACCAAGAACAGAACAGCAACTGGCCTCCTGAGCTGGGAGAGACAATCGAGCGGGAGAATGAGCTTGTACACTGGTGTCATGGAGCTCCAGGTTCTTTTCCCATTGATGCTATGAATAGCCATATGCTGATCGCGTTGCTTTTCCATGTTAGGTGATTCCATGTAGAAGATAATCTCAGGTTAAATTTGACCAATTTTGACGTTTTATGAGATGCAAGCAAACTATTTAGGCTTTTTCTTCCAGTTAAGAGTGTTTTATTTATTGCTGAAGTAGCTGGAAGGTTAGGCATATTTTCTGCCTTAAAAGCATAGGTGATCACAGCTGAAAGAATCCTGGTGATTCTGAACTGTATGTTTTCCGCTCTTGCTCCCTTTTGTGACAGGACCTCAAAGAATGGTACAGCTGAGTCAAAGGACAGCATATGGCTGGACATAGAAATAGTATGCGAAAGAACACAGATACAGACACATCTGTGAGTTTGGGAAGGCCTTCAGAATAGCTTTTTCCCCCCTCATCAGAATCAAAGTTTAAGCTGCACTTATTACATGGATAATGCATAAATTTGACCAAAGTATTCTCATGTGAAGGGGAGTTTGTACTAGCAAGGGGCATTTTTTCTGAAAGTCACCCATATAAAACTGCTTTTCAGAGAGGAAGAGAATCAATCCTTAGTTTGGGTTCATGAGGTAAGGCTGATCCTTGCGGCAAGCAGGAGGAGCTGGAAGCCATTGTGCGGCAGGACAGCTATGA